>CM061063.1:139167605-139281898 GCA_030762895.1 Sophora flavescens | reverse complement strand
GAGAAAACACATCCCAATTTTCACTGTTTACAAATTATTTTTCCTAGGTTTTTGTCATGTTTGTGATGGAGAACTAATCAAGGGGATGGTCTGCGTAATTAGTTTCATGGAAACACTTGAGGTTCTATAATTCCGAGGATCAATTTGCTTGTCTCTTTCAATACTATGCACTATATATCTTGTTTGCTTAATTCAAGTTATATAGAGTAAGTGTTGATTAATTTCAGTGACTGTTTGTTTCTATACACTTGATCACGTTTGCTTAATTCGCGTGTGTTGGATGGAAGTGTTTGCTTAATTCACGAGAGCTTCAATCCATTTCTTAATTCGAAATTAGGAACATATATCTCGTAGTGTGTTTCGTTTGTTAATTGCACTTTCTGATCGAAAAGGGGCTAGAATCCGCTTAGGGCTGGGAATTATATGAATCTGATAGTGGGAAGCGAAAACGATGGAGTGTCGTTTTTAAGCTTAGTGATAATCACTTAATTACTCTCGTTTTCTCAATCAAATTTCAATCTACCCCCAATCGATCTATTAATAATAATACAAGAGTCCTTGAGATCGATACTGAGTTGTGATCCTAACTGCAGTTTTTCTTATAACTGTACTGTTTTTGACCGGGTGTGGGCAGTCGATCACGGAACATTCTCCAGACCTAAGGTACGTTCACGGCAACCACAAGCTAATCCCAATGAGCATTGTAATGACCATATACTGAGGGATGATAATCTTGGGGTGGTTGAAAGGGATGAGAACGAGAGGAGGACATGAGCGAAGATGAGGAGCCGTAGCAAGTATGTCCTCCACCGCTTACTAACCCAATTACCTTTCCCCAAAGGTTAATACGAGAAAGAAGTAGAAATAGAGACTAAGAGCTCTTAATCAGGAGCACAATGTCAAGATAAAGCCAACATGCCTCCTAAGCTGAAAAGATCCAGTTAGTTTCTCCATCCTCGTTTCACTGAAATGTAAAATAGAGCCAAGCCTTGGGTGACTTAGGGAGTTTAGTCGAGCTTGGATGTCATTTATCTTGAAGAGGTTGGGAGCCAAATAGTTGAGTCCATTCAAATTCCTCCTTACAATTTTGCAGATGGCTCAACAGAACTCCCTCTAGGCTACTGGAGAATGTTCCCAGCAAAGGTAGGAAAATTTTTCATCCTATCGATTTCTCGGTATTGGATATGAACGGGAATTTCGAATTCCCCATCATTTTAGGAAGGCCATTCTTGGCCACAATCGGAGCGAGAATAGATGTAAAGAATGGCAAACTCTCTCTGAATGTAGAGGAAGGTGTAGGGTAGATTTTGAATTGGCTACTCATATATAACCCTCCTTTCGGGTGTCGTGAGTGGAGATCGAGTATTAGTTCCAGAGGTAAAGGAAGAGTCTAACATGGAAACAACTCCGATAAGATTTGTATGAGGAATGATGCACCCAGTGGTGATGAAGTTGAATTGCTCACCATGGGAGAGCAAAACTTAATTAGGGAGGAGTAAGGCCATGAAACTCAGATTGAAAAGAGCAAAGAGAAAGCGAATTGGCCATATGAGCAAAATGGATCTTGAAAGGAGGACACCCTGGAAAAGAAGTTGTTCTCTACTTAGGCCCACCCGACCGGTTGATTGAAAGAGAGTATGGTCAAGCTTAAGACCGTAAAACAAGCTTCTTGGGAGGAACCCCAAGTTTCTTTCCCTTTTCCATTTGTTTTTGAATGTAGCTCTTGAATAATTTGAGAAGATCAAGAGTAAAAAAAATCATAAATTAATAGATTTGCCAATATTTTCAGGTCGAAGTGATGGAAAGTGAAGAGGGGATGGAAAGAAAAATTAAGAACCATCACGCCCGGGTAGTGATAACCATCACGCCAGTTAGTGATAACCATCACGGCCGTGATGAACAAAAAGCAAAGTCAGATTCCATCACGAGCTGGCCGTGATGGACATCCCCGGAAGGATAAGAAGGACCCAGAGAAAGCAGTAGTCCATCACGGCCAGTGCGGAGTATGCCCACCAGTCGTGATGTGATGTCAGAGGGTCAAATCCGTTCAAGGGACCGTGAAATGTTTAATCACCAATTCATGATACAGATTTACCATACATAGACTCCATCATGGGCAAGCCGTGATACTCATCACGCCGTGGAAATACCGTTAGTAACATAGGAAGCGCTCACGGCCACCCCGTGATGTGGGCCACGTCGTGACGCGTGGTTTTCTAACTTTTAAAACCTAAAAGCGCGTCTCCGCCACATTCACGCACTCCCTTCATCCAGCCTCCATAGCCACCAAAACCGCCTTTCCTTCGTACCATCACATAGTCACTCACCATGCACACCTCGACCCCAACACCATCACCATCCTAATCATCCTAATCCTCTTCTTCTTGCTTCCTCTCCACACCATTTTCATAATCACTTCACCCAAAAAAACTCGGAAATCACCCCCCGACACCCTGAAGCAAACCAAGACCACTCCCTTTCCTCCCTAGGACCTCCCCCCTCAACACCAACAAGGCAACCCCTCCCATTTTGGGAAAGTCAAAGTCCCAAAATTCCGGTTGAAACCTAACAAAACCAGTGTTTGGCATTAAAGGGTATTTTCTCTGGATTTTGAGACTACCATGTCATGGCAACCAAACTTCAAAGAGCAGCAGAGGGGCCTCACGCACCCTTCACAGAGGGGGAAACACAAACCTAGCAATTACTACGACTCTTTTCATCCCTTCCCAGACTGATGGATATGGGTATTGATGAAGTTTAGGATAGTGTCAAAGAAGATAGGTTTAATGCTTTAAAAAAATAGGAAAATAATACAGCCCCAAATATCTTGATGATGCATGCTTAGATACCCTAGGCTTGAGCATAGGACATCAATTGGATCGTTAAAACATAGGGTGGGCGGTTGCGCACTTAGACTCCTGCGTATCTTAGGCACCACTCCAGTTCCCAGCTCCCGGGGACGGCGGTAATTCTCGGGGTCGCATTGCAGGATGGTCGGATCACATTAGGCTCTTCACCAGGACTAGTACTAACCGGCGGAATTTAATGAGATTTTTGGATTACCGTAGGGGTGATAGAAGATACCCACCCAGGGTTTAGTCAAGATAATTTCTGATACGGTAATACACTATGAGGGCGTAAGTTTTGACCCTCGGACATCAAAGTCCCGGCCTTTGCTAACCCTAGCATCGTATATGCCGAGGGTCATAAAATAATACCTGTTATGGCCGTCTTAGAGAAGGATGGATCCGTTCGCTGGGACGAGGTCTTTATATTAGGGCATGTCACCCGAGAGCAATGTGGACACGGGTAACATTTCTTGGCTAGGGGCACTCTTTAAAGGTGGACAAGAGTTCAGGTGGCGTTATTGTCATCAGGCATCATCACCACCATATGCCATCACTTTAACCGATCTAGAGTTTTTGAGGCGCCACACTAGGCGGACCAGTATCTCCTGCAAGCTTGTGAGACAGAGGATGACAGGGTCCGAGAGGATGGACATACTTGCCTAAAACACCCCGAGACTCGAGGCACCCTACTCCCCCCCAACCCCCATTATAGACGTATCAATCCCGACAAATTGGAAAGTACCGTGGGGAGAGGACCCCCTCAACCCTATTAGGGTAGAGAGGTTCGTTACGCCGCGACCACGGGCGTGAGGGGCCGGTTGGGCTACATCTTCTCCCCTCCGCAGGTTCGGTCGTCCGAGGACCCCTAGCGCGATTCGCATCCCACTTGACACCATTCAGCGAACCAGAGCGCATGGAGGAGCCGGAGAGCAGCGAGCTATGCCACAGCCTCCACTGCCCGGCATACGAGCTGCACCCCACCACCTCGCTGAGTTACTTTGTTCCTTTCTTTTTTTAATTTTATTTTTATTTTTATCCTCCCTACTGCTTAATTATATTTACTGTGGACAATGTGTTTGCTTGGGAAGAGAGGGTATCAATTTTGCATCCTTGCATGTTGCATTCATTTAGGATTAGTGTTGCATAAATCACATGATTAAACTGCCCTGCTTAGGATGTGCGAAATAGGTAGAAAAACTTTGTAGTCAATTAGGACAGCCAATTAAATTATGAACAGGGATTTTAACTTAATTTTATCTGTGATAGAATAAAAATAGAAAAATGCTTAAGACAATCTTTTGAAAGTTAATAATTAGTAAATGGTTCCTTTCAGATTTAGGTTTCTCATCGATTCTAAACCACTAAATGAGAGATTTGAGCAATGGGGAATTCACTCAATCTACCACATTCCTTGTGATCGAGGATTTATTCTCTTGGACTGTGCCCTCTAGAACTGAACTTGAAACCGTTTCATTTAAAAATTTTTTGAAAACACATTTGAAAATGACTGGAGGAACAGTATTTTTCTTTGGCCTCCTGAACTTTGACTGATAAATTGCCCTTAGTTGCCCAATTTTGAGCCTAAAAGAATAAATACTTTTCTGTGTTACCATCACTATCCCAATGAATAATGCTTAGTATGTGCACCCCTTAAAGTGTTGCGAAAGGGCAAAAAGGGTAATTTGAAGGATAAAGTGTGGGATAAAAAGTTAGAAAATTTCTCACAAAGCTGAAAATCTCCCGATTTTAAATAAAAATAAAAATAATAAAATGGAGAAGGGGAATGAGAGAAACCAGAAATAAAAGCAAAAAGAAAAGAAAATATAAAAAGGTGGAAAACTAAGCTGGGGCGAAAGAGAATTTTTTAGGAGGTGTCGCGCTTTGCACTGTTGATTTGTTTAGCCTCTAGAATGTTCCTTTTCTTGATTTCCCACAACAATTAATCCCATGGCCCGGGTTACAACCCAAAATAAAAGACCTCTGGATTCTTATATTTCATCAATAAAGTAGAGATTTGGTTAATAGTCAAAAGCTTATGGTAGGGCACCTTCCTTGAGGAAACCGGACGGTGTATACCCCCGAACACATGAGGTGAGGTGAGAAGAGTACCCGAATTGGTGAGAGATGTGAGTCTGGGAACCTAAGCTCCTAATTGGACTTTAAAATCGATTGTATCTCATTTTATTGAATATGCTTGCTTCTGAATTCACTACTCGGGTTCTAGATTCACTGTCCATACTGACTAGGTCAACTTTTTCAGCTAGTTATTGCTAGAGGACAAGCAAAATCTTAAGCTTGGGGTAGTTTGATGAGTGTGATTTCACCCCCATATTTCCGGTGACATTTTGCATGCATTTTCACATAGCTTAGGCTTATTTTATTTGATTATTAGTTAATTTTTGGCTTGGAACCAGCAGTAGGTGGTTTAGTGGTACTTGCAAAGTGGGAAAAGTAGATTAAAAGGCTTCAGGATCAGTCACGTTGGAGCTAAACAGAAGATGGGATTGGAAAACAAGAAAAGCGGGGGCAAGCAGGCTTGATCACGGCCAGAGTCATGGATCCAGCCCCGTGATCAAGTGAATAGCCGAAAAAGAATGATCAAGTCGATAAGTCGTCACCCCGCCAATGACGTGAGCCCATCCGCTGGCGACATGCATATTGAGCCGCGCCTCCAGGAGGCAGAATCTGTCCGGCCAGGCCGTGATAGGTAGTCACGCACCGGGTGACAGACCATTTGAGATGCAACTTTCGAGCGAAACGTCACGGCCAGTCGTGGCTGACCATCACGATAACGGACACGCTATTTTTGACTTTTGTGCCAACCCGATTTAGATCGATTTGTTTGATTGGGATTGAAACTCTCCCCAAATCCATAAATAAGGCACCGACCGAGAGTCTAAGGAGGACTTTTTTACTCCTTTAAGAAGTATAATTTAAGATCTCTCCTCTTCTCCTCCTTTCTTAGTTTTATTTCCTGTTCATGTTATCAGAATCAAGCTTGTCATCACCATGGCAAGTTGCTTGAGTAGTAGTTTAATTTGTACGGGGTTGGGGCCCAAGGGGTTTGTTTATGGCAATAAATTGATGTTATATCTTTTGTTAATTGCGATTTTGCTTTTTAGATCTGATTTCCCTAGTGTTTTAATCACTTGCCAACTGGTGGCACTTATCTGCATGTAGTAGACATTCTGGGAGGAACTTTAGCGGTGAACTTAGGTGATCGAGATATTATAGGATCAGACTTGGGAGACTGAAATCACGAGAGTTAAAGTCGTCCTTCGAGGATTAACGAATGGTCCACAAAGTAAAGGTTAAATCTGAATTGACTACCAGAGTAGGGGTTGGTTCCATGGAACGGTTTTTTGTAACCCGAGAGGAGCTTAAACTATTTGAGGATAAATTCACCTTAAAGGCATTTTCGATAATTAACATGGGGTAATCAATTCAATAACATAAACGATCTTGTTGGTAACCTTAAATTCCTAGGAATCCCATCTAGATACCAAAAACCATAAATTGATTTACTTTTGTTTTTACTTGATTGCTTCCTCATCTGATTTCATGGTACCTTTATTTAAATCCAAACCTTTTGCTTTATAGAGTCCAGTTTTATCAAATTAGCAATTAATTGCGATTTGAGATCACGGTCTCGGTGGGATCGATGATTTTATTACTTGGCGACAATCCAATACACTTCCGGATTGTACGTGCACTCGCACGACATCAGGACCCTGCTAAAGCTTGTTGTGTTAGTGTGCTGAAAACCCACAGTGGAATGGGGGGCTGGATGTAGGTCACAGTTGATGGTGACTAAACCAGATAATCTGTTGTGGTATCTCTAAACTCAAACTCTTTAACTTCAGCCTTAACGATATAAGCTGGATCTTGATGTTCTAAGTTTTCAATTGATATCAGTTCTTGATCTGTTTAATATGAATTAAAACCAGAGTATTACTGTAATCAATCTTGAGTTATTAATTGTTCCAAACTGAGTTGATTAAAACCGTTTCTTGATAATGACCGAAATATTGTAACTTCGCTTCGAGCCATTAAGGCATGTATCTAATACTGCATTGAATGCCGAACTAACTTTTCCTCGTTTGTTTCAATCTCTTAATTGATAGTTGTGAGTTGTGAACTTGAATCTTAAGTACATTTATCTTCCAATAAATCTTTCTTTCCTCATCACTTTCTATTCAAGATTTCATAAAAGCCCTTCACTTTTTTTGTAAAAGATCCCAGGCAACTCCGATTCGAAAAGTAAAGTTTTTGGAAAAGGAAGAATTATTGAAAACCTCAATTCACCCCCCGAAAGTCTCGGAGCCAACAACAACACGACTCAAGTGACGAACCGAAGAGTCATTGGTTGAACAGTAATAACCGGATATTATAAATATATATATTCAATATATAATATTTTTCAAATATAAAACACGTGGTTGTTCAATTTAGCGGGAATTTCCTCTTCTTGCGTTATGGAAGCCCGAGATTCAATTCCCGTTAATGGGACTTTGCCATTGTAATTCCTATTTTCCCCCTTATTAATATAATAATATATATAGATATATATATATTACAATTTTCGAAACAAACAACACAAGTTGATGTGCAAACTTAGCGTTAGTATACTCATGCATCGATGGAGTATCCGTTCGATTCCAAATATGTTGAACATTTGGCATTACATTTCCTAATTTCACAACAAATGGTGATGTGGCATGCACGTGGCTGGTTCAACCTGAACCGGTCAGCTATCAAACCAGTTGGTTCTTACCGTTCAGGACGGCTTAATGATGTCATCATCGGGTTTGAAAGCTTATCCGTTTTCTACTCATGCATCCAAGGAGGTCCAGGTTCGATTCCTATATGCTGAACTTTTGGCATTACATTTACGATTTTCACAACAAATAGTGACGTGGCATGTGCGTGATTGGTCCAACCTGAACGGGTCAGCCATCCCGGTTTAATGATGTCATCACCGGGTTTGAAAGCTTATTCGATCTAACATCCGCGGACGAGGCCCGACCTGGCGCTGGTTCAAGTTTAATAACACTGCTCAAAACTACTTTATATTACTCAAAAGATTGTTCAATAATTTTCAATTAAAGAATAATTTTATTTTCTTTAACATGCGTCTTTTCTACACAATACCAAATACCAAAAAATAACTTTTTGATAAATCACTTCGTGATATTTTGAAGTAACTTAGAGACTTGCTCTTTAACTTAGCATGTGCCGGAAACTTGAACATGTAAATAGAGGTTTTAAAACAATGAGCTAACTTTTGAGTACGATATGTTTCTTTTGAAAAGCGATTAGTAAATGTTACAACTTTGATTTTGAGATATTTGAATATTGAAACAATATTTTGGAAATACCTACGAGCTTGTTTTGCAACTCAAAGTGTTCAACAACCCTTTGTCTAAAAACTCCAAGATGAACTCCCCGTAGTTTCGCTCCTCCATATTGTATGACCCGTTGATTTAATACTTTTTACAATGGATGGGTGAGATTGGACAACAATTAACACGGGCAATCGGATGATCGCCTTTGATTTTTCCGGCTTCACCACGGTCATGAGAGAGGTACCTTATCCTATTTTCTTGTCTTCAACCCCCGACTCCCTCGCTTCCTCCCCTGATTTTTCTATGTCAACCTTGAACTTCCTCAAACTCTTCAACCTCTGGTTCACTTCCACAATGCTCCTCACTAACCTCAACCGCTTCCCGCTTCACCCTTAGTTCCTCCCTTCTTCACTTTCATCTCCCCGACCACTATGCCAACCTGGTATCGATCGGATTGTCGGAGACAAGATGGAGGATGGTGGTGACGTCGTCTGAAACCAGATTGTTCTCAAAAATGGTGTCATTGAAGAGGGAAACTCATTTTCCTCTGCTAAAATAAAAATACATCTTATTGTGTCTATGATTGCACCTCGAGGTGATGAGCCCATGGAAGAAGAAAACGAGTTATCCCGATTTGGCTTTTCTCCTTTATGCATTCATTCAACTTCTAAATTTTTATCTTTTTTTTCTTCATAATTTGCTGCTTTAAATTTAGTTTATGCCCATCGATGACTTGATTCTGGTCACCTGCTTAAGCTGGTCTTACTTCCACTCTCCCACGATTTTGTAACCTAAATTCATTGGGGAATGGACTAGTTTATCAAACAATTATGTCTGGGGAAGAGGAAAAAAAATTTGCATGTTGATGAATTGGAAAGTGCCTTAATTCCTGACAAGTAATAAAGGAAAGCAGAGTATCATCCCAACGAGGATTGTGATCAAGTAACAACATAAACTAAGCGATCGATATTTAAACCAATAAAACTCATAGTTCCAAAAGAGTAACTGAATTTTATCGTAAGTGTTGTCACAAAAAATGAATGAATTAGGTTTTATTCTTTAACACTCTCAGAAGTCTGTATATAACCTACTAAAATCTTCAACTAATTCACTATGAAAGGTACAAACACTAATAATACTTGGGCTTATTACTTTGTTTTTAATACCTAAGTTCTACATTAGTAAAATAAAAAATATTTCCTATTCTACATTAGGAAAAATAAACTATAATGGGATCTTCAATCACCAAATATGGGACTAAGATATAAAATACCATACAAAAAAATTTAACTCTCTCAAAGTCTGCATATAACCTAGCAAAAGCTTCAATGATTCACTATGAAAGGTACAACTTTTTTTACTTGTTGAAAAGGAGGAAAGCTACCTCAATTCACAAGTGGATGTAAATTTGTAAGCATCAAGTTATTTAAAAAAAAGAGTAAGATATGACTAATAAGAGCAAAGCCATTTTGAGCATGGGTATTCACGACTAATAAGAGCAAACCCATTTGAATCATTTTGGCTAAGACGAGCACTTTAATTAAGCTTTTAATTACAGGCCATAGTGTAGCATGCATGACTATGGAGAATAAAATAGATGTTGTTTTGTGTCGGGTAATTAATCCCCGTAATCCAACGGAGTAAAACCCGACACCGGAGACGGAATTAGTACCACAAACTCGACAAGCTTGCATATCCGATCATCGGTGATTAGTCCATTTTGTGCCTTATGTAGTAACTTGATTATTTTCTCGTGATCTTAAGTCTCCAATTGCTTTTAATAACAATCATTGCTCTTCACTGTCAGCTTTGATAAGAATTCAGATTTGCAACAACCAACACAACACATATTATTAGATTTAATACAAAACATAGACAAAACCACAAACTACTACATCTTTATTACTATAGTCCCGATAAGAAAACTCCCATAGCCTTTGGGATGCTTCATTTCTATGAACTTGCCATGCAAACAAAAACCACAATCTGCACTAAATAATACATTAACTTATTGTGTGGTTTCATGTCAACATTTTGGGATCTATCCAAGTAAGGGTAGAGTCATTAACACATAGTACAAAATGAAGTGATGAAATAAACACTCGTGAATATCAAAACAAAGAACATTAGAAAAAATCATATTTAATTGATATACATATTTTATATACAAGTTAATGTGGTCAAAGAAACATCAAGACATTACTCTCTTCAACCTCCAATAAGCGTTTGTTCACATGGATGACATCTTGCAAGTTCTCGAGAGAAATTTTTACAATCCCAAACAAAATCTAACTCCTAATTCATACATATCGGTAACACAAAAATTTTTCGTCCCTTCTATTCTAAAACCCTCTCTAAACTTAATAGAAACCGCTGCAAACAGGACTGCCAGGGTTTGCCATAGTTGCTGCTTCTACACCAAGTCAAGCCCCCTTTAACTCAAGGTTTCATTTTATTAAAAGAGGTGAGAAAGCTCCCACCATTTCCATTTTTCTTCCTTTCTAGCAATTTTCAGTTTGACTCATTTTCTAACAAGTGGCTTGTTTTGTTTTATCTTTTCATGGTTCTATATGGTCTCTAGACCTCTCAAGGAGCAAGGAAAACTCCATTTTTGTTGTTATGGAAGAACTTGACTACAAACCCTAAGGTGGGGAGGAAGATGACATTCTAACTTGGTTTGAGTAGTTTTACTCATAGGGGGAACTCCCAATTCTCTTTCTTATCCACTCTCTACTTGTTATGTGTTTTCCATTTTTTTTTTAGATTTAATTAATTATTGTGTAATTTTCGGATTTCCCATTTTAATGGTTGGAAAGAGGTTGAAAAACCCAACCAACCATAGTTTAAATGTGTTTTTATGCTCTCTTAAAATTTGTTTACATGATTGGGTTGATATTGTGCTTGGTACTTAATTTGGGTTTCTAAACCCTCACTTAAATGGTCTTGAAACTTGGAGGATGCAATTAACATTGAAGGGCAAATGGTTCTTGGGTGATTAGAGTAGTATAGTTGATTTATTTTTTTCTTTTTGCCATGTTAGGGAATCCCAAGCCTTCTGTTTATTTTACCTTACTATGTTCTTAGGTTTTCCTGAAAGAATGATGTAAATATTCAGATTTGTTAAATGGGGTTTGGAAGATGGATGACAAATTCATCAAACAATGAAAGTTGATTTAGGCCCCATTGTGGTTGATGGTGGCACTAGGTCTTGAGGGACCACAAATATGTTGATTAGGGTTCTTAAACCATAGAATTTAATGGTCTCAAATATGGATTGAAGTTAATATTTATAATTGGTTGGTTATTTTCAGATTTTATGGGTTGAAATTTCATAATGGTGTGAATGGATAGGAGAAATGGTGATTATTAATTGGTGAATTTGGTGCTTTGTGGTTAGATTGTGGAGAAAAGTTAATATTTTTAAACGAGGTGGATAAATGTTTAATATTATCTTGTTGATGGATGAGAAGGTTATATGCCTTGAAAAAGTGAAATTGAAGTTGTAGAAAGTTAGAATTAGGTCCATTAGGATATCAAACCTAGAATTAAAATAAAATACGCATATCTGGAGATATAGAAATTATTTTTGAGTGAAACAAATTTTGTTTGGAAGGTTACCTATAATGTTGTGAGTCTGGAAAGTTTTAGAGTTTTAATCCAATCATGTACGTCCCAGTAAATCCGTGAACACTGTTGCCCTGTTATAGGTTCTGATGCCAACCAGTTCATTTAGACGGATCATAACGTTGTCTATAAGAATGATATTTAGATGAAACCAATTGAGTTTGAAAGCTTGTTCATTATAGTTCATGACTGGAAAGTTTTAGGATAATGTCTTGTCTGTATGATATTTTGTACCTTTTTGAAGTTTGCTGTTCTGTTTTGTGAGCTTATATAAAGCAGTCCAGTTTGAACGTGCATAACTTGATCTAGGTAACTTATTTTTGAGTGAGACCAATTGATTTTGAAAGGTAACACATAGTAGTTACGTGCTGTTAAGTTTCATAATTTTTAACCAAATGGATTGATCACAATGCTCAAAAGATCAGATAGGTACAATTCTGAAATCTGTTACAGGACAGTCCAATTGGAATGAACATAACTTGAGTTACGAAAATAATTTTTGAGTGAAACCAGTTGGATTTGAAAGGTAACATACCCTAGTTTATTGATGGTAAGTCTCATAGCTTTTGGTAGTATAGATTGGCTGAAGTGCACTTAAAACCAGATACGTAAAGTCTAGAATCCTGCTGCAAAATAGTCTTCTTTGTCAGATCATATATCGAGCTAGGAAACTAGAAATTAAATGATTTTTATATTCTTGGAGAGCTTAGGATGTGTAGCTTACATTGGTAAAGTTTCAGGCTTATATAAGTTTAGAGTCAATTTAAGTGAATGATCAAAATAACCTCGTTCAAGGAGAAAATTTCTAGTTTAGTGTAGAAACTTGGAATTTGCAAATCTCTGATTGTGCTAAACCAAGTGGGGCTGATCTTACAGTCTTATAAAGCTTAAAGAAGACTACACCCTAGAATAGACGTGATTGGCCTTATTTTGTGGTGTTGAAGATCATGGCCAGATCATATAGCTCGTGTGGATCATCACTTGTGTATTAGTTAGAATAGGTCCTGTTTGTATAGAGCTGAGTGATTCTTGTAACAGTTAGTTAGCTAATTCTGTTAGTTAGTTACTGAATTGATGTATAGTGAGTAACTGTTTTCTTATGTAACAGAATTGGGGGGCTCTAGCCATTCAAGAATAAAAGTCTTAGCTTTGTAATTGGGTAACGATATCTTTTGGTTATTGATGATCAGTTGAATGTAGAGTACAAGTGAAGAAGAGTCCTAGAAGTCTTGTACAAGTTCATTGAGAAGATCAGGGAAGGAGAATAAAATTGTCACCAGTGTGGATGTAGGGGTTTCATCAATTGCCCTGAACCACGATAATATATGCCTCTATTCTATTTCATTGCTTTCTATTTTCTGCAATCCAATTATCTTCTTCCTGTATTGAAGTCAATCTTGTTCGGATTCTCAATAGCATAAATACTTACAAGTGGTATCTAATGCCTTGTCGAATTGGGACTGATTCCGCGATGGGCACTACCAAGTTTGATGTGGAGAAATTCAATGGAGAAAATGACTTTAGTCTATGGAGGATCAAGATGAAGGCTCTTCTTGTCCATCAAGGACTCGAAGAAGCCTTTGGAGGAACAACCGAACTTCCTGCAACTCTTTCAGAAAAAAAAAAGAAGAAAGACTTGGTCAGCAAGGCACATAGCATGATCATTCTTTCCTTGGGTGATGAGGTTCTTCGTGAGGTAGCTGATGAATTAACTGCTGCAGGTGTTTGGCTTAAACTCGAAATCTTATACATGACAAAGTCATTGACAAATAAACTCTATTTGAAGAAGAGACTTCACAAGTTGAAGATGGAGGAAGGATCATCAATCAAAGAACATGTCTCTCAATTTACAAAGGCAGTTCTTGATCTAAAGAATGTGGATGTCAAGATTGATGATGAGGATCAAGCTGTGATGCTACTGTGCTCACTTCCTCCCTCTTTTGAGAACTTGGTGGATACAATGATGTTTGGCAGGGAAAGCCTCACCTTGGAAGAGGTTAAAGCCACTCTTAATTCTAGAGAAATGAAGAGGAGAATTATTGATGGCAAAGGTGAAGGTGGAGAAGCAGAAGGACTCTTTGTTAGAAGGAAATCTGAAAATAAAGAATAGGAAGCATAGATCCAAATCCAAAGGTAAAAGGGAATGCTATTACTGCCACAAGGAGGGACATTTCAGAAAGAATTGCCCCGAATGGAAAAGGGAGAACAATGATAAGCACAATTCAAAAGATATGGTTGTAGTGGCAGATGGGTATGAAAGCTCAGATGTTCTAGCTATCACAGAAGATTCTTGCAGTGAAGAATGGATTCTTGACTCAGGGTGTTCATTCCATATGACCCCTAATCAAGAATGGTTTGAATCCTACAGAAGGGTTGAAGCTGGAAAGGTGTTGATGGGGAACAACATAGCCTGTAAAGTAGCTGGAATTGGCACTGTCAGGGTCAAACTCAGTGATGGATCCACAAAATTGTTCACTGAGGTAAGGCATGTACCCGATCTGAAGAGGAACCTTATTTCTCTTGGTATGTTGGATGAGACTGGATGCACATTCAAAGGAGAAGATGGAACTCTCAAGATCATCAAAGGATCACTGCAGATAATGAAGGGAACCAGAAGAAATGGACCGTATGGTAATGCAAGGTAAGACTGTAATCAATCTTGCTAGTTTAATTTCTGATGCTAACATAAGCACAAAACTGTGGCATCATAGATTAGCTCATGTAAGTGAAAGAGGGCTTGAAGAATTATACAAGCAAGGATTGATTGGGAATGGTGACTTTGCGAAACTTGAGTTTTGTGAACATTGTCTCTATGGCAAACAGAAATGAGTCAAGTTCTCAACATCCACTCATACCACTAAAGCAATAGTGGACTATGTGCATTCTGACATTTGGGGGCCAGCAAGGGTTCCTTCATTAGGTGGAGCTAGATACTTCTTCTCTTTCATTGATGACTGGTCTAGAAAGGTGTGGATATACTTGTTGAAACACAAGAATGATGCCTTCAAATGCTTCAAGAAGTGGAAGGCTCTTGTAGAGAACCAAATAGGAAGGCATATCAAAGTTCTAAGAATAGATAATGGCCTTGAATACTTGAGTGAAGAATTCACTGAGTTCTATAAAGATTATGGCATAACCAGGCACAAAACTGTTAGACTGACTCCTCAACAAAATGGCCTAGAAGAAAGAATTAATAGGACCATTCTGGAGAGGGTTAGGTGCATGTTATCTAATGCAAACCTTAGCAAGAGCTTTTGGGGTGAAGCAGTTCACACTGCATGCTATTTGATAAACTGATCACCATCTGCTGTAATTGGTTTCAAAACACCAGAGGAATTATGGAATGGGAAGCCAGCATGCTATGATAACCTCAGAATATTCGGTTGCACAACATACATTCATGTGAATGAAGGCAAGCTTGAGCCTAGGTCTAAGAAGGGAATCTTCTTAGGGTATCCATATGGTGTCAAAGGCTACAAGATATGGCTAACAGGTCCAAAGGGAGGAAAAGTCAGAATTAGTCGGGATGTGGTCTTTCAAGAAGATTCCATTCTTGGCAAAAGAAGAGATCACAAATAATCTCACCGACCAATCCTACAAAGAAGAACAGAAGGTTCATCTTGAGGTGGAGAAACCTACTCAAGAAAGACAAGAATTCAAAGCACTCGAACCGATCGACACAAAGGTGCTCGGCATGGAAGAAGCAACTTCATCCTATAGTCTAATCAGGGATAGAGAAAGGAGACAGATCAAGGCACCACAGAGATATGGCTATGCAGATCTTATAGCATATGCCCTGAGTGTGGAGATTGATTTTGAAGAAGTCGATCCAATCAATTACAAACAAGCAATGACAAGTGCAGATAAACATCACTGGAAAGCTGCCATGGAAGATGAAATTGATTCGCTGATGAAAAAATGTACCTGGAGCTTAGTGGAGAAGCCTGTAAACCAGAAAATTGTAGGCTGTAAATGGGTCTACAAGAAGAAACCAGAAGTACCAGGGGTTGAGAGGAGCAGATACAAGGCTAGGCTTGTGGCAAAAGGATTCACTCAAAGAGAGGGGATATATTTCAATGAAATATTCTCTCCAGTTGTGAAGCATACTAGCATAAGAGTCATCTTGTCTCTTGTTGCTACCTATGATATGGAACTTGAACAAATGGATGTAAAGACAACATTCTTGCATGGTCAACTAGAGGAAAGGATCTACATGAATCAACCTGAGGGCTATGAAGTCAAAGGGAAGGAGCATATGGTTTGTTTGCTCAACAAGTCACTGTATGGACTCATGCAATCTCCAAGGCAGTGGTACAAACGTTTTGACTCTTTCATGATGACAAACAGTTATAAAAGGAGCTCTTTTGATAGCAGTGTCTATTTCAAAAGAACTGAAACAGGTTGCTTCATATATCTCCTACTATATGTAGATGATATGTTAATTGCTAGTTCTGACACAAGTGCAATCAAAAGGCTCAAGGATCTTCCCGAACTCAGAGTTTGAAATGAAGAACCTAGGAGCTGCAAAGAGGATCTTAGGCATGGAAATTGTGAGGAAAAGATCAGAGAAGCTGCTGTTCTTGAATCAGACAAACTATGTTGAAAAGGTGCTGAGAAGGTTCTATATGACAGAAGCAAAAATAGTCTCAACCCCAATAACTGCACACTTCAAACTATCTACCGATCACCACCTAAAACTGATGAAGACAGGAAGTTTATGAGCCGTGTTCCATACTCGAAATGCAATCGGCACTGATGTATGCTACGGTATGTTCAAGACCCAACTTAGCATATGCAGAAGCATGGTCAAGCGGAGTTCATGGGAAATCCGAGGAAGGAGCATTGGATGGCAATCAAATGGATATTCGAGACACCTAAAGGGCTCCAAATCTCTTGGTCTCATATTTGGCAAATCAGATTCAGCAAAGCGGTGATATTACGGGGTTTGTAGATTATGATTTTGCGGAGATTTGGATAAGAGAAGGTCCATCATCGGTTATATTTTCACATTATATGGAAATGCAGTGAGTTGGAAAGCCAATCTTCAATCAGCTTGTAGCACTATCAATCTTAGAGTCGAGTACATAGCCTTGATGAAGGCACAAGGAAGCTATCTCGGTTAAAGGGTTTTGTATCAGAATTCCAAGACAACACAGTGCCTTCAACAGTGTGGTGTGATAGCCAAAGTACCATTTGTCTCTCAAAGAATCAAGAATTCCATGAGATGACAAAACACATTGAAGTAAGGTTACGTTACATTCGAGATGTTATTGCTCAGAAGATAGTTGAAGTAAAGAAGGTGGCTACTGAAGACAACCCTGCAGATATGCTCACAAAGGTGGTTCCTGGAACCAAGTTTAATCATTTCTTAAACTTGGTTAACATTGGAAGCTTTACAGCTTGAGTCCCTTTCAAGGGACTGAGGAGATTCTAACTAATCAAAGACTGAAGATCCAAGGTGGAGAATGTTGAAGATCATGGCCAGATCATATAGCTCGTGTGGATCATCACTTGTTTATTATTTAGAATAGGTCCTGTTTGTATAGAGCTGAGTGATTCTTGTAATAGTGAGTTAGCTAATTCTGTTAGTTAGTTACTGAATTGATGTATAGTGAATAACTGTTTTCTTCTGTAACAGAATTGGGGGGGGGGGGGGGGGGGTTCTAGCCATTCAAGAATAAAAGTCTTAGCTTTGTAATTGGGTAACGATATCTTTTGGTTATTGATGATCAGTTGAACGTAGAGTACAAGTGAGGTAGAGTCCTAGAAGTCTTGTACAAGTTCATTGATAAGATCAGGGAAGGAGAATAAAATCGTCACCAGTGTGGATGTAGGGGTTTCATCAATTGCCCTGAACCACGATAATATCTGCCTCTATTCTATTTCATTGCTTTCTGTTTTCTGCAATCCAATTCTCTTCTTCCTGTCTTGAAGTCAATCTTGTTCGGATTCTCAATAGCATAAACACTTACATGTGGTTTGTGAGAATAATGAATATTTGGTTCTATTTGAAAGTAAATGTACCAGATGTTTGGCTCAAGGTAAATGTTCATGCTTAGTATCATGTGATGCACAATGACCACTGATTGGAAATCAACATGGATGGGGTCCCCGTGGACTACGAATACCTGTATTTGAACCTTACTTGGATTACTATGAACTTGAAACTTCCGTTTATGGTTGACGGACACCTATACACATCTCACTTTGATGTGATGACACTTGAGCCAGTATAATTTTATAAATGATTGCATTATGTCCATTCTTGAATGTGGTGTCTATGAGAAGATACACCCAAGTTCGGGTGGGAGTACTAAGGGAAGGTTGAGATGACCTAGGGGTTACATTCGATTCAGAACTCCACAAGGCTGGGCGGTAGCTACCCTGTTGCCGTGGTATCCGATGCAATATAAATGTACCAGCGACGAGACCCTGAACTACTTAGGATCACTTGAGGATGTTTTCGATTAGCAGTGTGGTGTGCAAATCATTTTATTTCAATCACTTGTTTTGGCTATTGGTTACGGAAATGTTGACTCCTGATTGCTCCTCTGTTGTTGTTGTTTCTCGGGAGATTGATTCTGTCGGCACTAAAAAGACATGTGTGAGCATATGCATATGCATTTACATCTGACATTTATTAATGTTAGTTTAAGACCTTGATGAAGATATATATTGATAAGTAAGTCCTTATTGTGATTATTCTCTTGATCTATTTATGTTATTTTTGTGAAAATTTACCCTTATGTACCTAAGATGTAAAATCTACTCTATTACTATTTTGTGGAAGTAGTTATCTTTCCTCTCTTTCTGTACTTTTTGTTGTGGTTCATTTGGATCTGTTGATTTCAGATGACGGATGCAGATTCACTCCTAAACTTCGAGGTCGCATTGTTATTCGTAAGGATGATACCACTTCGAGGATTCGTAAGTGGAATATAGAGGAAGGAGTAGAACCTTGACCGACTATGGAGAGTCTTAACTTATTTTTTATGTTAAGGTTGTATATCAAATACATGTACTGATAATTAACTATTTCGTATTGGAATATGTAGATGACTTATTAAATATCCAAGTAGTTATTGAGCATGAATAATGTTTGTGATAATATGTGCTTAATTTAACTCAAAGTTCTTGCCTGGATGGCCATGAATATAACTATGTATGTATGTGTGGATTGATAAGTAACAGTTATCATTTGGATGAGTAACAAGATTAAAATGATATGCTAAGGGGTGTCTCACAAGTCATCAAGTTCTATAGTAACTAACAATCATTATTGAAATCATACAAGAATTAAAGAGAATGGCATAACGTAATCCATCCAAGTATAAGGACCAAAATCTCACCAAGGACAACAACATCACAAAATAGATCCACACTTTAGTTCTCAAAACCAACTTGTTCCACTAAAGATGTAAGGAATCCATCTATATGATGTCACACAACCTCTAACTATGGATGATAAAATCACTCACAACTTGCACAAACTTAGAAATCCAATAAAATCAAGCAAAACAAGTTGGAAACAATTTTTTTCAATAAAAAAATAGAAAACAACTCTCTTAAATCAAGCATTGTCCTCAATGTGCATACAAAATATAAAAAGAAAACATGTGTAACATAAGAGTAAGGAGAGAGAGAACCTTGTCAAGGTACGAAAAATTGAACTTCAGGGTAGCTGGGTTTTGCCAAAGAGATGTAATCCAAATCTCGCATCTAGTTCAAATTGATAGTATTTTATGCAATTTTGACTCCTGTAGCATCCGAACTGCTTTTCTATGACTACAGGAAAGTTGTAGTTCTATTTCTTAATTTTCTAACGCCACCAAGATCACCTTAATTTGATAAGTATAACCCAAGTTATGGCCAGCGTAAGAAGCAAAGGTCACGATGAAATAAAAACCGAAAATAAATCAAGAATTTGCATTAAATATCAATGAGATCCAAAAACAAATTTTTTTTCTAAGAAGCTAATATTGGGCATAAAAAACATCCAATAAAGCCAAGTGCAAAGCTATAATGAGTGTCTTAAAATTGATTGATCACAAATACATTATCAACAAGCTTGCTAGTTCCAATATTTGTAACCAATAGGCAATAGCTCACTCATGTATTTAGAGTACACATGTAGTTAGTTATGGGTTGTAGTTACTTATATACAATAACAATCATTTTGTAACAATTTCTTCATAAATGAATTGATATATATTAAACAGACTTTTTTGGAGTTACGACAGTACGTGGTTCTCTAGTAACTGCATATTTGACAAGTGCATTTAGAGAGTGATAAAGTGGATGGAGTCTTAAAGCTTTTGAGAATAAATTTCCCTTCTTTCTATTTCTCAAGGGCAATATTGCGACACCCCTTCTAGGGTCATCACACAATTACCCAAAAGTGGAAAATTAAATTATTAATCGCTGGTTACTTTCGGAAAATATATTTTATAGTAAATGTCTCTTTACAAAAATAGTGCTGAATTTTTTTTTCCTTTAACATAGAACCATCGTAAACATAAACAAACATATATGTATATCTATATATATGCATTACCTTTTAAATACACCCTACCTATAATAGGAGATAACAAAAAGAGCCCTCATAAGTATAGGCTATTCTCCATCAAAGTAAGTAAAGAAAATAAAGACATATACATATAAGCAACAAGTGGTCTAGAACCATACCAAAAACTCATGGCTCTCAGTAGCCAGATCAAAAACTGACAAGACTCGCTACCCCAGAACTACACCTATAGCTGGTCAAGCTAATGAAAACCATTGGGGAGATCATGATGATCAACCCCACCTACAACAGATGCATCTGATGAAGATACCTCCGCTCCCACTACGTCATCGGAAGAATCATCATCATCAACAGCAGGAGGGTGAAACTCAAGATCGTCCTCAACGTACACATCGGGGTCCTCCTCAACCTCATCCAACTCTACCTCAACAGGAGGTACTTCGGGACCTATTATCTGAAGAGGATTCAGCTGAGGTGGCAGATCAAGTAACCCGTGCTCATCCAAATACTGTAGGTATAGCCATACCGGAGGTAGAGATACCTCAGTCTCTACAACGTGTGTCCTTTTCTGCGGTCCTTCCTCCACCGTGCCAATTACTTCTCTACTGGGACCATGATAGGTGGCGCTGAGTGCCCCAGGGTTAATCTCCCAAACACCACCAAACTGAGCTAGATCAAACGTGATCGATCGGATCCTCGAATGTACCAGAGGTATATCCGGTTCCATCTGAACATGTAAGAGTGAGAAACCAATATATGGATTTTACTCGACAACTACATACTAGCCACCACATAAATACATATGCATTTACCAAACACAAGCATTCATAAGCAAATAGTATATCAATGGGTTCAACACCCCAAACATCATCGTTTGAAAAATTATGCAAGAACACTTCATATTCATCATCTAATTTCGTCATAATCTCATGAGATATCCCAACATGTGGTGAGTTGATCAGGCTCCATTGCCACACTGGGCAAACAGGCACACAGCCAAAACCCATCGTACACTGTCCACACCTAGGGCATCAGTGATAGCAACGTAGATGGGGTCTCATTGTCCAACCCGGGCACAATGAGGAAAACATAGTATGAAATACCTGACGCCGCAAGGTAATAATACATAGAACCGCGGGCACGTCTGCCAAATGCATGCAAAACACTTTTGCTCATAACTCTTTTCTTTGTGTTCAATATTTCTTTGCCGAAGCTCAAAATGGCTTACGACTCACATAGTTTTAAACATCTTTAAAACTTTCATTACAACACAGGACCTCACAGTCCAAGTGCTCAATCACGACACCTCTCGACCGATGCACCAGTCATAGGTTCGTGGTACTAGAAAACATCTTAAATGTTTAAATACGGTATACCCCACGTATACAGTACAAAACCCCAAAGTCCAAAGGACCCCAAGTCCATAACCACAAAGAACCTTAGTACCTCGACGTCTCGGTTACTAAGTTCAACAGCACTTTCAACACGGTTGAATTAATTTTCGTTTTCAGAAAATCTTTTAAAATTGGAAATTCATCAATAAAATCTTTAAATAATAAAGCTTAGTTTTTCACAAAAATGAGTCACTTGAGGTTTTAACTTACTCAAAAATACACTGCCGTTTTAAAATACTTGCTGTCTACACTTTTCCAAATTTGCCGTCAATTAATTTCATAAAATTATATTTTAAAATATTCCGGAATTTCTTACGTAAAAATTAGCAGTGCAAAAATATTTTCACGGTTTTGCGCTCATTGTGACTCATAATTCACTCTTACAGTAATAAATTATTAAAATAATAATATTTTCCAAAATTCCTTATTTTTCCCAAATAAAAATTTCCATTAATATTATATATCAATAGTTTACTGTTAAAACATTGAATATAATTTACGAAGCTTCTTAAAGCTTTTATCCAATTAATTTAATTGGGCATCGACTCATCACCGGGCTTCTCAAACATCAACCGACAATAATATTACAGAGATATTCCCAAGCACATCATGCATCACAGTAGCATAATATAATTACAGATAAACAATTAAACGCAATTAAAACCACACAGATACAAATACCATAACTTAAACAACTTAAATAAATACTAACAGACGAATAATTACAAACAAACACAGGATAGCATATAGCCATCGAATATATCCCTCAGGTATTCCCCCCTTACCTTTCGGAGATTCTCTTATGAATTAGTGAATTTCTTCGAAAGTCCAGATGTCGCGTATACGTCGCCCTCACTCAACCTTCAACCATTACAATCAAATAATTACAAATCAAGAAACTAAAACATTCAAAACCCTTATACATGGTCACAACTTCAAGGTCTTTGAGTGACTAAAATTCCTAATCATGATTAAATCATGGATTAATGGTCCTTAATCAACCAAGATCATGGATGGTAACTTTAAACAAAACTCATCAAATCTCATCCACCTAGGGTTCGGCCAACATAGAGATTTTGAGTAAGGATTTTCATTTTAATAAACTAACGTGGATTAGAGTGTGTAGACATACATGTCATATGAAATACATGATCATACATGACAACACATGAACAAAATCCTACCAAACCCATTCTCCTAGGTTCGGCCATAGATAGTTTATTAGGAAGGAAATTTTTGATTACATCATGCTCTTGGATTTAGATAGTATGCATGATATCAAGAACATAGAAAGTAGTTTCAACATCATGAGATTTTTCTAGAATTTGTTATGAATTTTCAAAGTTCTAGGCTTAGAAACTTAAAAGTGATGAACAAATATGAGATAAACTTTGAATCAAGAAACTTATTGAAGAACATAAACATAATTAAGGAAGAAGAATAGGATTCACCTCTTGAAGTTCAAAGACAAGTGAAAATCCAAGGACTTGCTTCACAAAGTGATGCTAGAAAAGCTTATGAACTTGTGAGTTTTTGAAACAAAAAGGCAATAGGAAGAAAATGAAATGTGAGGGAGGGTATTTATAGAGAGGTGGCTGCGCCACTTTGGAAGGATTAAGTAGAAAGGAGGTGGCTTCTCAAAGGATTTAAGTGCAATTTATTCCTAGGGACCATTTTGCAAAGATTCCAAAAGTATAAGGACTATTTTGCAAATTGCCAATAGTTTGAAATGATGACCATGTGCAACACTTAATGTGTTCACATTGTGACTCATCTTGTTGAATTTTCTTGAAGCTTTTTGGGAAGAATCTAGAATGCTTTAGAATAATTGAGAACTTTGGAGAATAGTTTGGAACCTTGGAGAATATTTGAGAACATTGTAGAATGTTCAAGAATAAACTTGGCTCATCCAAGTTAAGGGAAGCCCCCCACTCCTCCTTGGGCTTGCGCATGGGCCTTGAAAATTTGGGCTTGGATTTAATTATTTTGGGCCCACCAAAATGCTTAAGGCTTAAACATGACATAGGAAACTTATATGATTTCTAATGGGCTTCATGATATTAAATTCATGGACAAGGAATTTGGGCCTCAAGGCCACAGTCCACTAATGGATTTGGAACAAAGATTCTGGCCCAATTCACTTGGAAAAACATGGAAACTAACTTAGGGACCAAAGTACAATTAAGAGAAAGTTCAAGGACTTAAGTGCAAAAATCTATAAATTGACACTTTAACCTTGTAGAACCTTCTAGACTCAAAAGTGAGACTCATCCCCATGAATCATCTCAAAATTCTAAGATAACCTCTTTATCTGTTCTTGGAAACTCCGAAATCCACTCTATCGTTCACCCGATTACATATTTCGCCCGTAAAACGTATATTATTTTATTTTTATTTTTTTTTTGAAATAATTCTAAAAATACAGAATTGTAGGAAATAAAATAAAAATCTTAAGTCTTTCGTTCATGAATTAAAATTAGGTCTTTTGATCAGTATAATTATACGGTCAATGGAATTCGTGGGCCGGGTTTCGCCTGACTTTCCAACCTAAATTTTAATCGTAGCTTCCTACATTCAAGTAACATTGAGTGGTAAACTCCGTTTATTTAAAATAATTTTCTAAAACTCTAATAAACCTATAAACATATTTATATGTATTACTGTTATTTAAAACAGTGAAATACAGGGTGTTACAAATATTGTTAGAATAAATATTTGCACTGGAATGATTTACTTTGCTTTCGAAGGGGAACATCTTAACTCTTCAAGATCAATATGTCCATGTTCTTTCGCCAACCTATTGAGAAATTCATTAAATATATTAGTAATCAATGCTCTGTCAAGTAATATCATCGTAAAAAATAATGTTATACAAACATAAATTGAATTTTCTTTCTAAGGAAAACAATTTGTATTAAATATGAATATAAGGGGTCCTATAAGCCAATACATCGAAACACTCTAAATTCTAGAAAAATATATCAATAGTATACAACAACCTAAGATAAACAGTTCAAGTAGATCTACCTTGTGCAGCTCATACTAACCTTGTTGAGAAGTAACCCCACACATCATAGGCATCACAATAAAATCCTACAAGCCACTACCAGCAAGAAAGCACAGCAGAAGACACCCGAAATAGATTAAGTCCTGGAACCACCAGGGAAAAAAATTACTACCTAAAGTCACAAGTAGTATAAAGGAAATACTAGCATTGGAATGGCTTATTTGGCTTTATCAAGGGGAATATCTCATAAGCATTCAAAATCAATGCTTGCATGGTCTTTAGCCCTGCCTATTACGAAATTTTTGAAACATAATAAAAGTTCTTAGTCTAACATTATCTTGAGAAAAGAGTACGTAGTGTTCTACAAACATGAACGTACCTCAATTTGTTTTGCTAGAATGTTGCTAAAGCCTCGTTCTTCGATAGTTTCAGATGTCTCTTCAACGGGCTCACATCTCAATGCTTCATGGTCCAATGAACCCATTGTATCTTTGATCCTTTGTTTCTTTGTCCCATTTACCTCTACCTATTTTCTTAATTTTTCCTATCACCTACATTCTTTTTCTCAATCTCAAGTTTCACCTCCCTGGCTTTCGAAACCTTGAGTTTGCTCTCTTTATTTGTAGGGCCGGAAAAATAAACTTGCTTCTTTGGATGTGTTTCAACCCTACTATTATCTGAGTGTATATACTTGCCTGTTTGCAACAGATATCATTTATCCAACATCCAAACCTTCTTTTGTGAGCTTAGGGATATTGGGGGAATCATTAAATAAGTCATCTTGCCTTCCACTCAACATCTAATAAGTAGTTACGGATTCTGAAAATGGCGTGACTTCTGGTTTTAAGGTTTTATGAAAAGTAGTTTCTGAACTCTAGTTGCTTATTGCCATAAGAGGAAACTTTGCTGCAAGAGACATAAATGTAGATCTGAAAAGATAGGAAGAAAGCATCAAGTTTTTGTGGGGCTACACTTCATATTTTTCTATCACGGGACATTTTTGTGAAAGCTTTTCATTTTCAATTTACCTAGAAAGACGCTCAGAAACATTTTGAGTGAGGAAAACTCCTATAAGTGAGTCAACCACTGACTCAACCCACCTTGAAAGGTTTCTATCTCCTCCGAGGTAATTTTTATCAATAAATATATGATGATAAATGAATACATCATTAGCAACAAAAAAAAAGAGAATAATGAAAGTGTTATATCATTATATCAAATTACAAATAATGTTTTTGACATCTAGGAAATGCTTTTCACTGTTTTAAGTAGGTGTCATCATAGGGTTCACTGATAGGATAATGACAATTACATTTGACATCTCTTCCCACCTAGGAATCATTCAGGTAGTGATATCACTACCTTCCATGCTCATTTGTGTTCAATTTCTATGAATTGTAAGTACAGTGATTGTGAAGGCAAATGCCTTTTTCCTTTTTATTTTCTTGAATATCTATCTTTAACTAGAAATTACTAACATATAAATCTTATTTATTTCATGGTTCATTTAATAAATAGTTTTTTATATCGTGAAGATTTGATCGCTACTTTATTTTAGCATCAATTAGAATGGAACTTAGAATCAAATCTTCACGACATAAAAAACTACTTATTTAATGAACCGTGAAATAAATAAGAGTTATATGCTGGCCATTTCTAGTTAAAGAAATAAATTCAAGAAAACAAAGCGAAAAAAGGCATTTGCCTTCACAATCAGTGTACTTACAATTCACAGAAAGTGAACACAAATAAGCATGACAGGTAGAGATATCGCTACCAAAAAGATTCCTAGGTGGGAAGAGATGTTAGATGTCAGTGTCATTACTCTATCCTTGAACCCTATGATGCCCCCTACTTAAAATAGTGAAAGACATTTCCTAGAAGTGAAAAACCTTATTTATAATTTGATATAATGATGTAACACTTTTATTATTCACATTTTTGCTAATTATCTATTCATTTATCAGCATATATTAATTAATAAAATTACCTCTACAGGAGATAGATGCTTTTCAAAGTGGAAAGGTTCAATGGTTGACTCAGTTATAGGAGTTTTCCTGACTAAAAATGTTTCTGACCATCTTTCAAGGTAAATTGAAAATCAAAACCTTTCACAAAAATATCTCGTGATAGAAAAAGATGAACTGTAACCCCACAAAAACTTCATGCTTTCTTCTTGTCTTTGAAGCTCTGCATTTTTGTCTCTAGCAACAAAGGTTCCTCTTATGTCAATAATCAGCAAGAGTTCAGAAAGTACATATCAAAAAACCTTAAAACCGGAAGACATGCAATTTCTAGAATCAGTAAGTACCTATCAGATGTTGGGTGAAAGGCAAGATGACTTAGTGAATGATTCCGCCCAATATCCCTTAGCACACAAAAGAAGGTTTTGATGCTGGGAAAATGATATCTTCTGCAAACAGGCAAAAACACTCAGGTAATAGTAGGGTTGAAACACATCTAAAGAAGCAAGTTTATTCTCCTGGCCCTACAAATAAAGAGAGAAAACTCAAGGTTTTGAAATCAGAGAGGTGAAACTTGAGAATGAGAAAAAGAATGCAGGTTACAGGACAAATTAAGAAAACGGTTAGAGGTAAATGGGACAAAGAAATAAAGGAGCAATGATACAATGGATTCACTGGACTATGAAGCATTGAGATGAGAGTGTGAATACTTGCTAGATAGTATGCATGCTAGGAAATCGATTACGTTGTAACATCATAATTCATAATTAATGGTTATTAATTTTACCAAAGATAAAAAGTAACCTCATAATTCACCATTAATATTTGGAAAAAATAAAAATAATATTTGTTAATATGAGAAGAATATTAGATAGTAAGCCTAGAGGGAAATAAATTAAGTTGTAACATCATAATTCACTATTAATGGTGTTTAATCTTACAAAAGAAAAAAAATGAAGCTACATAATTCATCGCCAATCTAAAAACAATACTTTATATGTGTGTGTGCGTGTGTGTGTATACTTATTTTTAAGAACCCTACTGGTTGGTACCACTTCTATGTGGGCTTATATGCAATATTTCTTGTACTCTATTTCAAGATCCCCACATTTGGAGTCTTACAATTTCACGAGGTTTACACAAAATAAGGATGCACTAAAAAATGATGAATGAAATTGACATTTGATAATTTCTTGTAGGCTCCTTGCTTGCAAAAAATTGTTTTTGAGATGCGTAGTCACTTGGTCATTTCCTTTAGCTATATTAGATGAATTTGACATTTGATAATTTTTATCTCAACTACCCATTTTTTGGATTGATAGAAAATAATAGGAAAGAAAATGGGTTGAATCTACCATTTCCTTGTGTTTGGATGAGGCTAATGTGAAAAATATATACTAGTGTAAGTCATACCAAAAAAATTTCTTTGCCCCACTTTAAACAAAACTGAGAGAAGGAGAAAAAATGACGTGAGGAGCAAAGCACTGAAATGAAACTCAAATATAGAAAACAAAGCACCCAACAACAGACTAATATATCAATTTAAAAACTAAAACATTTCACAACCAAAATGTGATAAAATCATTTCTTTTCAAAGGATGGGATATAGAAACTGAGTAAGGTATACAATAGCAACTGGCACTAAAAGAAATCAAGTATAAGATGCAATCAATAATCCCATGATATTGGGAATCAAGAAATCAAGGTCACAAAATGCTCAAAAATGAAATTAAGGTTATCAGAGTCACCAAAAAATCCAAAAAAAAAAAAAATCAAAATTGACTTACGCTAATCTGTAGGAACTAATGATATTGAGACCAAGCTTCAACCAAGATTATAGCAACTGCTAAAAAATGCTAAGAAAAGCAAAATGTCAGATTAAAAAAAACTAAATCAAGGGTTCAATTGAAGAAGGAAACCGATGAAGAAGTAGATCAAGGGTTCTTGTTTTAAGGGTTCAAACCAGATAGACTTAGACGCATAAGCCAGACTATTGATGATTCTTAATTTGTAGTTAATAGGTGGTTAATTTTAATTAGTTTTTGTTTAGTTTTTATTAATTGTAGGTTATTTTTCTGTTTTATTTCAGTTTTATTTCTATTAATTTCTTAGATGGTTTCATGTTGGCTTTGATGAGCCTTTATGGTGTTTTAAGTGGAAATAAAAGAGGAGGAGAAAAGGAAGCATTTTTAAGAAGGAGAAAAGTATCAGACAAAAGGAAATGAAAGCTGGCCCACGTGAGAATTGGAAAGAGAATGGAATCCTAATTAAAAGAAAGAAAAGTAACGTAAAGGAAGGGAAGGCAACAACGTAAAAATGAATAGGAAAATGTAACTGGCGCATATAGAGTAACAACAAGGGACAGCGTGAGCATTACAACGGCGAGAAAAAAGAGGCAGCAATATGTGGAAATAAAAAAGGAACAGCAGCAAAAAAAAAGTAACATCCAGGAGGAAGATTTTTTGGAGAGGCATTTTACAGAGAGAACTATACAGTTTAGAAGAGGAGAAAAGGAAGCAATCAAGAGAGTTAAAGCTGGAAAGTAGAGACTCAAGATGGCCTCCTTGTCTTCATCTTCTTCATTTGGTTTTTCCTTTTTAATTATGTCTAGCTAATTTTCTTTTGTTAGAGGTAGATGGAACTGCCTAGATAACTTGTTTTAATTCTGGATAATTACTTGTTCTGTGTAACACCCCAATTTTCGCTGCTTTGTAATATCGGTAATATATATATAAATATATATATATTTTATCCGAGACTTGGAAAATGATTTTGGATAAACCAAGGTCATTTCCATGTTATACTTAATTTCATAAGTTACGGGGAAGTTTTTGGGTTGAAAGTTCAGACGGAAACCGGTCTGCCGTTTTGTGTTTTCACTGACAGTAAAAGTTTACTGCTCAGAAAACCTAATTTTAATTCGTGAACGAAAGACTTAATATTTTTATTTTATTTCCTACAATCCTGTATTTTTAGATTTATTTCAGAAAAAAATAAAATAATTTACATTTTTCGGGCGAAACACGTAATCGGGTAGACGACGGAGGGGATTTTGGAGTTTCTAAGAGCCGATAAAGAGTTTATCTTAGGATTTTGAGATGATTCATGGGGATGAATCATATTTTTTTAAGTCTAGAAGGTTCTACAGAGTTAAAGTGAAAATTTGGGAATTTTACGCTTAAGTCCCTGAACTTTCTGTTAATTACCCTTTTGTCCCTAAATTAGTTTCTAAGTTTTTTCAAGTGAATTGGGCCAGAATCTTTGTTCCCAATCTCTTATTGGACCATGGCTATGAAGCCCAAATTTCTTGTTCATGGATTGATTCCATAAAGCCCATTTGGAAACTATACAAGTTTCCTATGTCATACTTAAGCTTAAATCTTTAAGTGGGCCCCACAAAAATGAATCCAACCCCAAATTTAGTAGGACCATGCGCAAGCCCATGAGGGAGAAGGGGCTGCCCTCATAAATTTTGGATGAGCCAAGAATGTTCTAGAATGTTCTACATTCTTCCACATTATTCTATAACATTCTCAAATCTTCTTCAACACAATTTAGGTTTTCCTAAAATATCTTATGTCAAAAATCAGCCCAAAGTTAGTCAAGATAAGACCACATTTAATGTGGCAAATAGTCATCATTACAATTTATTGGCAATTTGCAAAATAGTCCTTACACTTTTGGAATCTTTGAAAAATGGTCCCTAGGAATTATTTGCATTTGAATCCTTTAAACAAGACAACTCATCCTTTCTATATCCTTCCAAGATGGCACAAGAAAGCTCTATAAATACCCTCTCTCACATTTCTTTTAGTTTCTAATGTCATTTGTTCAAAAACCCTAAAGTTCATAAGTCTTTTAGTGTCAAATTTGTGAAGCAAGTTCTTGGATTTCCTTTGTCTTTGATATTCAAGAGGTAAATCCTAATCTTCTTCCTTAATCATGCCTATGTTCTTAAATAAGTTTCTAGAAAAATCTCATGATGATGAAACTACTTTCTATATTCTTTATATCATGCATATTATCTAAATCTAAGAGCATGATGTAATAAAAAATTTCTTTCCTAAAAACTTAGCCTTGACCGAATCTATCAAAGTAGGTTTGGTAGAGTTTTGTTTATGTGTTGTCATGTATGATCATGTATTTTATATGACATGTATGTCTACACACTCTAATCTATGTTAGTTTATTAAAATGAAAATCTTTACTCAAAAATCTCTATGTTGGTCGAACCCTAAGTGGGTGAGATTTGATGAGTTTTTGTTCATAGTTTTCATTAATGATCTTAGAAATCAAGCTATTAGTATGTATGCTTAATAAATCCAAGTTGGTTTATTAAACTAAAAACCCTAACCCTATAAACATGTTGAGGCTGAATCCTTGTATAAAAGAGTTAGGAAGTTTTGAGTTTCAACTTTAGTTGTTTAGTCACTAATCCATGATTTAGGTTGATCAAGGATCATTAATCCATGACTTAATCATGATCAGAAATTTTAGTCATTCAAAACTCTAGAGGCCGTGACTATGTATTAGGGTTTAGAATGTTTTTAGTTTTATGATTTGTAATTATTTGATTGTAATGGTTGAAGGTTAAGTATAAAGCGGTGTACGTGAGTTTCCGACTTCCGACAAATTTAATTCAACTTGTTGTGGATCTTCGAGAGGTAAGAGGGGTTACCTGACGGATTATTAGGATGGCCATATGTCCATGTTTGTGTTTTGTGTACATTTGTTTATGTGGTTGTGGTGTCTGGTTTGTTTTATTTGGCTATGTGTTTTAGTTGTTTATCTGTGTTTCAGTTGTTTATCTGCTTATAATTATTTTATTATCTGAAGTAGTATATTATATTGCCATGATGCATGATCTGCCTAGTGATATAATTTTGATGATGTTGTATGTTGTTTGTGAGGCCTGACAGTGGTCAGTGCACAACCGATTAATTAGATAAAAGATTTAATAAGATGTGGAAGATTATATTCGATGTTTTATGGAAAATGTTGGAATATAATAGTGGTGGAAAATATTATTTTGGAAAAATGAGAAGTTTTGAGAAATATTATTATTTTAATGATTTATTAGTGTAAAAGTAATTTATGAGTCACGGTGAGAGCGTAACCGTGAAATTTTTTTAGTACTGCTGATTTTTACGCAAGAAATTATGAAAAATTATAAAAAGTTATTTTGTGAAATTAATATTCGAAAATAATTTATAAAAATAAAATTAAAAATAAAAAAAAATAATAATAATAATATAATAAAATATTATAAAAGTCAAAGTTTGACTTTAAAAACATTTTCTTGGAATATGATAAACGACGACAAGTTTTGAAATTATTTACAGTGAAAGTTGAAAAATAGCAGTACTTATTTTGAGAAGAAATTTAATCTGAATTGATTTAATTTTTAGAGTTGAAGTTTCAGTAAAAGAGTTCTGGACGATTTGACGTTTTATAAACGGATTACAAGTAGAAAGAAATTTCGGTGAATGAGTTTTACTAAATGATGTAAAGGATGATATAGAAATTAGTAACCGAGACGTCGGGGTATTAAGGTTGTTGTGTTGTAGACTGGGTATCTACTTAAAGAAGTTAAAACATTTTTAGATGTTTTCTACGACCACGAACCTAAGCCTGAGGCATCAGTCTAGGGTTCGTGATTGAGCACTCGGACTTGGATGTCCTGTGTTTTAACGAAGGTTTTAAAGATGTTTAAATTTATGGTTGGTCTAAAGCTTTTGAGATCTTTGACAAAGAAAGATATAACACAAAGAAAAGAGACTAGAACAAAATGTTTTCTTGCATGCATATGGCAGACGTGCTGTGATTCTACGAGTGATTATGTTGCGGCGTCAAGTAGATCATGCTACGATGTTCCTCATTGTGCCCGGGGTTTGGACAATGAGACCCCATCTACGATGTTATCATTGTGCCACGATGTTGGACAGTGTGCGATTGGTGTGCCTGTGGCAATCGAGTCTGATCAACTCATCACGAGGTTGGGATATCTCATGAGATTAAGTACGAAGTTTTAGAACCTGAATATTGAAGTGTTCATGCATTCTGATTTTAAAAACGACGATGTTCGGGTGTGAGACCCTTTGATATATTGTGTTGTATGCTAATTTAATTATGAGAAATTAACTGATCTGGGTTTGCATATGTTTTGTTGTGTCGTACATATGGTTCTCACGTTATGATCAAATTGTCGGTTTCTCACTCTTGCATGTTTCATTTCTGGTTTCTCTTCTGGGTTCTACGTGGTGGAATTCGGATGAACCCCTTAAGGACTATGGCGTCTAGAAGAAGAAGAATGTGTAGTTCGGGACATGTTGATGCTGCTTCTTTTGTCGTAGCATTTTGACCAGCTTAGGTTTAAGTTTAGTTATGTTTTGGGAATAATCTCTTCATTATAAATGTTTAAGTGTGAAACATACGAGGCAGTATAGCTGTATGACTTATATATATATATATATATATATATCGATATATCTAAGTGTGATTATGTGAACGCTGTCGTGATGATGTTAAAAAAAATATTTATCACCATATTTCGAAAAGATAAACGTTGAGAAAACATTATTTTCCGAAAGCAACCAGCAAATTAAGTTTTATTTCCGCAAACGGGTAGCCATATGATGACCCGAGTTAGGGTGTCACATTCTGGTTTGTTTAATTTCAAGAGTTTATTCACTTTTTCCATGTTTTATCTACTGTATGAATTTTGTAATTGGGAAATTCGGATTCATAGTTGCTGTTTGTGAATAAACGATTTGCGCGTGTTACTTAGGAATAAGAACACAACCAAATTAACTTTTTTTGAGTGGAAATCTTTCTTAATGCTTCTGCTATTTATCTAATACTCAAGGAATTGAATTAGTAACTTAGACAGAAAGGTTTATTCACCTAAGGAATTAGGGGATAAATTACAAAACTTAGTTTCTTGAAATTGGATAAACCGTTCAAGTTAATTTCCAGGATTGAATAAGTAGGACAGGCAGGGAAATCGATCCTCTAACAATTTCTTCTTTGATTATTAAAAACCAATTCTTTGTTTCTTAATTTTCTCATTTGAAAAATACAAAAAATATTTTCTGTTCTTTGTTAAATTTTTATTCTTACTTATTGGCGAAAGCCACTTTCAAACCATTCGGTTGCTCAAACGAAGTTGAGTTGGTAGTAGTTAACGGTTCAATCCCTGAGGACGATATTTTTATTACTACAAAGCGATTTGGTGCACTTGCCAATTTTGCTCAACAAGTTTTTGGCGCCGTTGCCAGGGATTGATTTTTGTTAATATTAGTTGTGCTTATGAAATCTCGATTTGAGCATTTTATTTTGTATATATTTGAATTTTTCTTTTGAGTTTTGTTTGTGTTAGGTGGATGCAACACATGGACCATGACTACTATTCAAATCAGGAATATCAAATTGATTGGGTCGTGCTTGATTGTATCGTTGCTAACAATGTAAAGACATACTCCAATGAGGAATGGAGATCATATTTGTCATCTTTACCACCACCACCACACTTTAATCTGAATCCTGAGGTGCTAGAATTTCTTGGGGAGATAGATGCTCAACTTGTGATCCAGAGCATAGAGCATAACAAGGCAGAAATAAGTGCCATGATTAAGGGGTTTGAAATGCAAGCTGGGAAACATTCTAAAGAGCTAGTAGCGCAACTAAGTGTCATGATGCAAAAGTTAGAAGCGGAAACTATGGAACATTTGAAAAAGCTAGCTGAGGAGCCACTGGAAAACCATATTAAAGATAATGTGGTTATGGAGATGGATCAAAATGAAGATGAAGTGGTGGTGGTAGATGAGTCACAAGAGGAAATATCTTCCACCAAGCTGGCTAAGAAACCTGAAATTGCTGCATTGGATAAATATGTTGGCTTACATGCATGTGTGGACACTGCAAAGTTAGTCCCTTCCACTTGTCTGTCAAATTTCCTTGTGAAAATACCATTTGAACCGGGAGGAAGTGAGTTCATTATTGTACTTAAAGATGTCAATGGAGTTTTCACACACTTGTTAGGAGGAATTAAGGGTAGAGTCATATTGCTTATGTAATCACTACTTCACAAGCTATGGGATCCGGGAGAATGCCTTTACATACTTAGCATCTCTTGGCCCCTATGCTACAAGCAATGGGATCCAGGTGGAAGCTTCTCAATGAGTTTTCTTAACCCTTCTCTTTAGTTATTTTCATTTTCTTGTTAGTTTTTGTTGAAAAAAAATTAAATAAAAAGAAAAAAAATAGAAAATTTAGAAAGAAAAAAATAAAATAAAATTTTGATTCAGATATATATTTAGTTGTTTTTTTTTTATGACTTTCCTATCTTGTGCTAATGTTTTCTCTGTTCTGAGATATATATTTAGTTGTGCTTCATGGTATCTCATGACAAAAAGGAAGGATATGGGGCACTAATGATGGTGACCTCAAGTTTGGACAAAATTTTGGAAGCGCAAGATAGGGGAGTTTTCTTTTCTTTTTCTTTATTTTATTCTTATTTTTTTGTTTGTGTGCTGTTTTATTTTTGAGTGTTTTTTTGTCAGAACTCCTCTTTATAAAAAAATAATAATAATAATAAGCATGCTTGCGTGGAACCCCATTCTTGGCAATTTCATTGTATTGTACACCCACCATGTTTGTTTTCCTTTGATGTGAAGATGACACTTGTGGCTTAGTTTGTCATTTGAGTTTGTTCTTGATTGGATTTCATAACTTTGGTGCATTGTGATAAACCTTGTTGATTAAAGTTCATGGCTATAAAATTTTGGTGAGAATTAATTGGATTGCTGTAATACCCACCAAAAATAAAATAAAATAAAATAAAATAAATAATAATAATAATAATAATAATAATAATAAATAAACAAATAAATAAATAAATAAATAAAAATTAATAAAAATAATAAAAATCAACGAGAAGGTATGAGAGAGGTAGTAAAATAGAGTTGTGGGATTGATTATTTGAGGCTTTGTTTTCTTACCCCCTAGTGGGGTGGGACCCTTCTATAAGTGTAATGGTTAAGAAATAATATAAGGGGAAAAGAGTTAGAGTTGGGGGAGAACCCTAACTTTTAAAATCAGCTTTCTTTGGAGGAAGGGGGGAAGAGGACGCGGCGGCTCAAGATCACAGAGACGTGCTCTTGGTGCAAGGAATCTTATTTCACTCTCCTTTTCCTTTCTTTTCATTCGATTCAGGTGAGGGTATGTAGGTTTATGGGTAGAATTTAATGTATTTAATTGGAAGCAAGTTTTGGCGAGGTAGCATCGCCTCTGTTGTTGTGTCCGCATATTATTGACTGCTGGGCAACGCCGCTTCTGTTTTTGCGTGCAGCGCCGCTCCTGTTGTTGTGTCTGCATCCTATTTCATTGTTATATGTTTACGATTATTTGAAAACTTTATCATGGTGGCTTGCGTGATCAAATCCGTGGGCAAAGAATCCATCTTTAATTTGATGCCATGTGACTTTGACATGGTTCTAGGTAATAGTAGTAGGTACATGCTATAGAAGTCTTGTAGCATATAGGTAGACTTTCAATTAGAGGAAATATATAAAATATTTTGCATATTTTGTTATTATTATTATTATTTAGATTAAGGATAGAATGTGTTCTTTACATCATACTTAGGATAATAATGTCTGTTGTACCTATTGCCATATGTAATATATAAATATATATAAAGTCATAGTTGTGTTCTTTATGGGTTATATATGTATAAAGTTATAACTAAAGAGTTTGTTCTTTTTGAATACTGTACGCATATATATATATACTTTATATTAAGTAATTGAGTTTTGTTCTTATGAATATAATTTACTGAAAAGGTCAAACGGCCCAACACCCATAAAATTTTGCTTTATGGGTACCATTTGCTCTATGATTTATGTATTTTCTATATATTGTATTGTTGCATTGGTAATGAGGAAAAAGGTGTAACTGAAAGATTATGTGATTAGTCAATGTATGAGAAATATATGTTGGTTCTATGTTTAATGATCCTTTTGATTGTGATGGATTAAGAGGACATGATTGTGTTCTGTAAATTAATTATGTTGAGCACATTGAGTAAGACTTGTTGTATCCGACCGGTCAGCGGACTCAACCGGTATATAAATGTGACCGTCGGAGAAGGGACTCTAGTGAAAGAACCCCGGAGTTTGGAGGGTAGTTACGCAGTGACCGAGGTCACTTGCCGGTTAGCGAATCCGACCGGGGTATAAATGTGGTCGTCGAAGTGGGAGACTTTAGTGAACAACTCCAAATGGAAAACAAGCATCTTACTCAATGGCTAAATGATTGTAATGCAACTTAAGAGTTGCAATGATGATATGTTTGAGTACGTTATAAAGTATGACATGACATATGTATATACATTTATATATATTTGATATATCTGATTGCGTTTGTATACCCTCACTGAGTTCTGGGACTCACCTCGCCTTTTTGTTTTTTTGTTCAGCTTCAGGTACTCCACGGGGGGATCCATCTCAGGGAGCCCATGCACATGAGTAGTGTGGGCAACTGCTACCGCTTGGGTTATTTCTTAGTCATATGAGATCCCTTTTCACTTGTTTGAATTTTTTTTGGAACTATTTCCTTTGTTGTTTACACTCCGGATGTAGACTCTGGGCCACCTTGGCTTGTTATTTGGAATAATCATTTACTCTGATATTTATGTTGGTATTATATAATTACCTATGTTGCGATGTTACTTATACGTGCTTGATAGGCCTTGGGAGTGAGACATCAGGGTCTTATTCTGGCCGGTCAGGAACGCCTAAGTTGGGTCCTGACAAAGTGGTATCAGGGCCAATGGTTATAGGTGCTGAGCAAGATTAGAAACTAATGAATTCTGTAACAATTCTCGAACCAGGGCGGGAGTTGTGCCAGAACTCATTAGTAACTAGTCTGCAATTATTTGAAAGAAAGCCATAAAATAATGAAGATCTCATATGACTATTCGGAAGCAGCGTCCTGAGATGGATGGGTAATTGCTTTTGATATGGGGTTGATGTAGGGTATTTTTGTGTAGAATTGATATATAAAAAAAAACTGGAGTATGATGTTTGCTTTCCTTTTGAAGGATGGCAAGAGGTAGAGGTGGAGGAAGAGGAGCTTCCCGATCCCGAGGAGGTACTGCTAGGCCTCCTCGAGGCGGAAATCAGCAACCCGCACAGCAGGAGGTGGTGATCCCAGAGGCTCTTCAGGCAACCCTACAACAAATAGCATAGGGGATTGCTGTGAAATAAGGGGCCTTAGCAGGAGGTGGTGGCGGAAGAACTCCGACTCCATCACAAAGTGGGGTTCCCCCTCCATCACCTTCCATGACACAAGAACCACATGAGGCTTCTGCGAGCACAGAGACTGGGAGTAGGAGGGATGCAACACCTAGGCCGAATCAGGAGGCCAACCTTTTTGCTTCATTGACTGAGTTCCGTAAGATGAAGCCACCCACTTTTGCAGGAACTGGTTCCGATCAGGACCCATCCTTTTTCTTAGAGGAGGTGGGGAGATTGTTGAGGGCTATGGGATGCTCGTCTGAGAGATCCATGGAGTTGGACAGCTTTCAGTTGAACGGTGCCGCTCGAGAGTGGTACACGGCATACAGGGCTCAGAGGGAATTGGATGTTGAAAATCTAGAATGGAGGCATTTCACAACTGCTTTCATGTAGACCTTTTTACCTAGAGGTGAGCGAGAGAAGAAGGCTCGAGAGTTTGAAGTGATGAAACAGGGAGAGATGACGGTGATGGACTATCGAAATGAGTTCCTGCGGTTGTCTAGGTATGCACCACATTTGGTAAGTGACCCTCAGCAGCGAGTGTCACGATTTGCTTATGGACTTCGTTTTAACATTGGAAGATCCATACCGATTCTGGAGGGTGCCACATTTGAGCAGGTAGTCAGCTTGGCCATCAGGTCCGAGAATGTTTTGAATGAGGCTAAAGCTGAATTCAAAAAGCAACCGAAAAAGAGGAAGACAGAGCATAGAGATGAGGCCTTCGGGGTGAAGTCGGGACATCATCAGGGCAATCAGTTGGCTAATTCTGGTAAAGTGAACAGTGCGCCTTCTCGTCACACCCCCAACAGCAAGCATCATTTGCAGGGGCGCCGACAGGAGGCCGCAGTGTTTCTTATGGAGCATCTAGTTACCCCACTTGTAACCGCTGTGGGAAACGACATGATGGACCGTGTACTAGAAGCAGAGAACGAGCTTGTTATACTTGTGGGCAAGCTGGTCATTTCAAGAGGGAGTGTCCTATGAATATGGGGCCTGCAACAACCCATAGTGCTCCAGTTGGATCTTCGGTACCTAACAGGAACCCGAGGTCAGGAGGGAGAGGAGGAACTTCGACAAGACAGGGATATGGCAACCGCTCTACCGCCCGTGTGTTTTCTCTTAGCTAGCAGGAGGCCCAGACTGACCCAGATATTGTTACAGGTATTTTACAAGTTGGTCCTTCACGTGCTAGGGTGATGTTTGATTCTGGTGCTTCTCAGTCATTTGTGGCCGGGCATTATGTGCGGGTTACGGGAATGCCTTTGGAGGCGCTCCCGTACCCTTTGATTGTTTCTACCCCACTTGAGAGTAATCATATGACGAACAGTTATGTTCGAGAATGTGAGGTTAGAGTGAATGGTCTGAATCTCCCAGCCGACTTAATCTTGTTGGGTATACTTCAGATGGACGTTATATTAGGCATGGATTGGTTATCTAGGTATGGGGCAAAGGTGGATTGCAGGGATAAACTGATTACTTTGCGGCCGACTGATTCTAACACCATAGAGTTTCAGGGTGACCGCAGTTTGGTATATCAAAATGTGTTGTCCTCTCTTAAGGTAGAAAAATTGCAGCGACATGGATGTATATGTCTCTTAGCCACGGTGAATGTGGCAGATGAATCCAAAGGTGATGATTTGTCGATGGTTCCGATAGTTCGAGAGTATGTGGATGTATATCCCGATGACCTGCCGGGAGTACCCCCACCTCGTGAGATAGAGTTTTCCATTGACTTGGCACCGGGGACGCAACCCATTTCTATACCGCCATATAGGATGGCCCCAACCGAGTTTAAAGAGCTCAAGGATCAGCTAGAGGACTTGTTAAACAAGGGATTCATACGCCCTAGTTCGTCACCTTGGGGAGCTCCAGTGTTTTTTTGTGAAAAAGAAAGACGGGTCATGGAGGATGTGTGTTGACTATCGAAAACTTAACAAGGTGACGATAAAGAATAAGTATCCATTGCCGAGAATTGATGATTTGTTTGATCAGTTGCAAGGGGCGCAATTTTTCTCCAAGATTGATTTGAGATCAGGTTATCACCAGTTGAGGATCAGGGAGTCTGACATTCCGAAAATGGCTTTTAGAACCCGGTATGGTCATTACGAGTACCTTGTCATGTCCTTTGGTTTAACAAATGCCCCAGCATCTTTCATGACCTGATGAACCGGGTGTTTAAACCATTTATGGATAGATTTGTGATTGTATTCATCGATGATATTTTAGTATATTCTAAGACAAAGGATGAGCATGATCAACATTTGAGGGCAGTGTTGGAGACCCTTAGAAATCACCAGCTTTACGCCAAGTTTTCGAAATGTGAGTTTTGGCTCACAGAGGTATCTTTTCTTGGTCATGTTGTTTCTTCAGAAGGGATTTTAGTGGATCCGAAAAAGGTGGAGGCGGTGCGGGATTGGCCTAGACCCTCTAGTGTTTCGGAGATACGTAGTTTCTTCGGGCTAGCCGGTTATTATCGAAGGTTCATTGAGAACTTTTCAAAAATAGCGGTTCCATTGACTCGTCTGACTCAGAAAGAAGTTAAGTTCGAGTGGAGTTCAAAATGCGAAGAAAGCTTTCAGGCATTGAAGGATAAGTTGACTACTGCTCCAGTGTTGACTCTTCCTTCAGGTATAGGTGGTTTTGTGGTGTACTGTGACACGTCTCGAGTGGGTTTGGGATGCGTGCTAATGCAGAGTGGAAAGGTGATTGCCTATGCTTCCCGACAGTTAAAGAAGCATGAACACAACTACCCGACTCACGATTTGGAGTTGGCAGCTGTAGTTTTTGCCTTAAAGATTTGGAGACATTTCTTGTATGGAGAGGCCTGTGAGATATACACCGATCATAAGAGTCTCAAGTACATTTTTGATCAGAAAAAGTTGAACCTAAGGCAGAGGAGATGGTTGGAATTGTTGAAGGATTATGACTGCACAATCATGTATCATCCGGGCAAGGGTAACGTGGTGGAAGCTGCTTTGAGCCGCAAGTCAATGGGCAGTTTGGCACATTTGAGTTTAGAAAGGCGAGCATTAGCAAATGATTTCCATAGGGGCATAAATGCTTTGGTGGCTTTTGAGCCAAAGGAAAATGGCATTCTACTAGCACGGCTTGGAGTCAAATCCAATGTGTTAGAAGAGATTAGAGCTTGCCAAGAACGACATTCCGATCTAGTCATGTTGAGGGATACTATTAATTCGGAGAGTGAAAAGGGTTATACAGTGAACAGTGATGGGATGCTTCGATTTAGTGGACGGGTGGTAGTTCCTCCAGAAGCTAGAAGGAAGCTAATGGAACTTGCTCACTCCTCTTCATATACGATGCACCCTGGATCCAGAAGAATGTATCAAGATATGAAGAAGTTGTATTGGTGGACCGGTATGAAGCGAGACATAGCGGATTTTGTTGCTAGGTGCTTGACTTGTCAACAGGTGAAGGCGGAGCACCAGAAGCCAGTAGGGCTTCTCCAGAGTCTGGACATCCCGGAATGGAAGTGGGATCACATTACCATGGATTTTGTGGTGGGTTTGCCCAAGACCACGGCGGGTTACGATTCCATTTGGGTTGTGGTGGACCGTTTGACCAAGTCTGCTCATTTCCTACCTGTAAAGACCACCTTCACGACTGAACAATACGCAAAGTTGTATCTTCGAGAGATTGTCTCCTTGCATGGAATTCCAGAATCTATTGTTTCAGATAGGGGTTCACAGTTCACCTCTCATTTCTGGAAGTCGTTTCAGCAGACTTTGGGAACTCAAGTGCATTTTGGTACAACTTTTCATCCACAGACGGATGGTCAGTCGGAGAGGACTATACAGACTTTGGAGGACATGCTTCGGGCATGTGTACTTGAGTTTGAAGGCTCTTGGGATGTGCATTTGCCATTAATAGAATTTGCATATAACAATAGCTATCATAGTAGCATCCAAATGGCACCGTTTGAGGCTCTTTTTGGTAGGAAGTGTAGAACACCAGTGGGGTGGTTTGAGACGGGTGACCATCAACTGTTGGGCCCAGATCTGGTTCAGGACTCGATAGAGAGGGTTCGGATGATTAGGGAGAGGCTTAAGCTAGCTCAAGAGCGACAAAAGAAGTATGCCGATGTCAGACGACGAGAATTAGAGTTCCAAGAACGTGAGCACGTTTTCCTCAGAGTGTCACCCTTTAGAGGGACTCTATGTTTTGGTCTGAAGGGAAAGTTGAGCCCAAGGTACGTGGGACCATACCAGATCACTCGAAGAGTGGGAAGGTTAGCATATGAGTTGGCCTTACCACCTGAATTAGCCAAGGTGCATCCAGTGTTTCATGTCTCCTTGTTGAGGAAATATCTTCGAGATGATACTCATGTGCTACAACCACAACCTATTGAGGTAGACCAACGGTTAGCTTTTGAGGAGGCTCCATTGAGGATTGTTGATAGGCAAGTACGTAAATTGAGGTCAAAGGAGGTACCATCAGTGAAGGTTGCATGGAGGCATCCTCTCGGTGAGGAATTCACTTGGGAGTCAGAACGGATCATGATGCGAAAGTATCCGGACCTTTTTGAGCAAGGTATGAAATTTCGGTTACAGCCATTTACCGAATTCGAGGACGAATTCCTTTGAAGGGGAGGAGAGTGTAATACCCAGCAAAAATAAAATAAAATAAAATAAAATAAATAATAATAATAATAAATAAACAAATAAATAAATAAATAAAAATTAATAAAAATAATAAAAATCAACCAGAAGGTATGAGAGAGGTAGTAAAATAGAGTTGTGGGATTGATTATTTGAGGCTTTGTTTTCTTACCCCCTAGTGGGGTGGGACCCTTCTATAAGTGTAATGGTTAAGAAATAAGATAAGGGGAAAAGAGTTAGAGTGGGGGGAGAACCCTAACTTTTAAAATCAGCTTTCTTTGGAGGAAGGGGGGAAGAGGACGTGGCGGCTCAAGATCACAGAGACGTGTTCTTGGTGCAAGGAATCTAATTTCACTCTCCTTTTCCTTTCTTTTTCATCGATTCAGGTGAGGGTATGTAGGTTTATGGGTAGAATTTAATGTGTTTAATTGGAAGCAAGTTTTGGCGAGGTAGCATCACCTCTATTGTTGTGTCCGCATATTATTGACTGTTGGGCAACGCCGCTTCTGTTTTTGCGTGCAGCGCCGCTCCTGTTGTTGTGTCTGCATCCTATTTCATTGTTATATGTTTACGATTATTTGAAAACTTATCATGGTGGCTTGCGTGATCAAATCCGTGGGCAAAGAATCCATCTTTAATTTGACGCCATGTGACTTTGACATGGTTCTAGGTAATAGTAGTAGGTACATGCTATAGAAGTCTTGTAGCATATAGGTAGACTTTCAATTAGAGGAAATATATAAAATATTTTGCATATTTTGTTATTATTATTATTATTTAGATTAAGGATAGAATGTGTTCTTTACATCATACTTAGGATAATAATGTCTGCTGTACCTATTGCCATATGTAATATATAAATATATATAAAGTCATAGTTGTGTTCTTTACGGGTTATATATGTATAAAGTTATAACTAAAGAGTTTGTTCTTTTTGAATACTGTACGCATATATATATATATATATATATATACTTTATATTAAAGTAATTGAGTTTTGTTCTTATGAATATAATTTACTGAAAAGGTCAAACGGCCCAACACCCATAAAATTTTGCTTTATGGGTACCATTTGCTCTATGATTTATGTATTTTCTATATATTGTATTGTAGCATTGGTAATGAGGAAAAAGGTGCAACTGAAAGATTATGTGATGAGTCAATGTATGAGAAATATACGTTGGTTCTATGTTTAATGATCCTTTTGATTGTGATGGATTCAGAGGACATGATTGTGTTCTGTAAATTAATTATGTTGAGCACATTGAGTAAGATTTGTTGTATCCGACCGGTCAGCGGACTCGACCGGTATATAAATGTGACCGTCGGAGAAGGGACTCTAGTGAAAGAACCCCGGAGTTTGGAGGGTAGTTACGCAGTGACCGAGGTCACTTGCCGGTCAGCGAATCCGACCGGGGTATAAATGTGGTCGTCGAAGTGGGAGACTTTAGTGAACAACTCCAAATGGAAAACAAGCATCTTACTCAATGGCTAAATGATTGTAATGCAACTTAAGAGTTGCAATGATGATATGTTTGAGTACGTTATAAAGTATGACATGACATATGTATATACATTTATATATATTTGATATATCTTATTGCGTTTGTATACCCTCACTGAGTTCTGGGACTCACCCTCGCCTTTTTGTTTTTTTGTTCAGCTTCAGGTACTCCACGGGGGGGATCCATCTCAGGGAGCCCATGCACATGAGTAGTGTGGGCAACTGCTACCGCTTGGGTTATTTCTTAGTCATATGAGATCCCTTTTCACTTGTTTGAATTTTTTTTGGAACTATTTCCTTTGTTGTTTACACTCCGGATGTAGACTCAGGGCCACCTTGGCTTGTTATTTGGAATAATCATTTACTCTGATATTTATGTTGGTATTATATAATTACCTATGTTGCGATGTGACTTATACGTGCTTGATAGGCCTTGGGAGTGAGACATCAGGGTCTTATTCTGGCCGGTCAGGAACGCCTAAGTTGGGTCCTGACAATTGCTTAACTTTATCCTTGTGAGCCATTTGAGCCTATAATTGTAAATTCTTTCTTGTGAGTGCACCATTGAAATTCATGCTCTTGAGTTTGCTTGGTTCTTGTTTGAAGTTCATGATTCACAATAATGTTATAAAAATGATTTGGGCCGTTTTTCATATAGCCACTTTGACCAAATAGCCACCCGTGAATTTTTCCCTTTGCTTAGCCCATTTGAGCTTTAAATGTATATCTTTGTTTGTTTTACCCATGAACCTTACCTTGAAAAACAATGTTTCTACCCAACCTTAGTGGATAGGAGAGCATTGAATTATTTTGTGTGGGTTTGACATAAGTATGGGGGAGAATATTGTGCCTATATGTTGGTGAAAGGAAGGAATGTTTAAAAATAAAAAAAATAAAAAAGGAAAAAAAGAGAAAAAGAAAAAAAAATACAAAAAGAAAAATATATGAAAAATGGTATGAAATACTTGAGAAAAACAAAGTGGTGCTTTGAAAGAAAAGAAGGTGAAGGAAGTCAAAAAGAAAGAGGAGAAAATGGTTGTATGCAAAGCATGGTTCTTTAAAATAATTGTTGCTCTCCTATTTCCTTTGGTGCTAGCTTGTTTATCCTTTATTATCCTTCCAATTTACCTTGGCCACATTACATCCTAAATAATATCCCTTTGATTTATGCATGCTGTGAATTGTGGATGACTGATTAAGATGAAAATCAAACTTGAAGTTGCGTGGTTTTGATGTGTGAATTTAAGTGATACACTTGCAATTATTACCCACATAAATTTGAGTGATTGAGTGAAATTGTACTTCTTGTGAGTAGTGGGGTGTCCAATAGTTCTTCCTTAATTGAATTAGCCATGTTCTTTAATTTCTCAAGTGTGGAAATATTGGAGCACGTTGTTATGATTTCTTTCTTGGAACATTCTTGAATATGAACTTGTCATAAGGTGATTCTTTTGTTATAGGATTTCTTACATGGTTGGGTGGGGCATTGCTTGGTTATTGATAAGTTGGGGGTTTCCATTGAGTCTATGTTTGTTTGGTCTTTGTTACTTTGCTTGGGGACAAGCAAAAGTTAAGTGTGGGGGTGTGATGATTCTTAATTTGTAGTTAATAGGTGGTTAATTTTAATTAGTTTTTGTTTAGTTTTTATTAATTGTAGGCTATTTTTCTATTTTATTTCAGTTTTATTTCTATTAATTTCTTAGTTGGTTTCATGTTGGCTTTGATGAGCCTTTATGGTGTTTTAAGTGGAAATAAAAGAGGAGGAGAAAAGGAAGCATTTTTAAGAAGGAGAAAAGTATCAGACAAAAGGAAATGAAAGCTGGCCCACGTGAGAATTGGAAAGAGAATGGAATCCTAATTAAAAGAAAGAAAAGTAACGTAAAGGAAGGGAAGGCAACAGCGTAAAAATGAATAGGAAATGTAACTGGCGCATATAGCGTAACAACAAGGGACAGCGTGAGCATTACAACGGCGAGAAAAAAGAGGCAGCAATATGTGGAAATAAAAGAGGAACAACAGCGAAAAAAAAGTAACAGCCAGGAGGAAGATTTTTTGGAGAGGCATTTTACAGAGAGAACTATACAGTTTAGAAGAGGAGAAAAGGAAGCAATCAAGAGAGTTAAAGCTGGAAAGTAGAGACTCAAGATGGCCTCCTTGTCTTCATCTTCTTCATTTGGTTTTTCCTTTTGAATTATGTCTAGCTAATTTTCTTTTGTTAGAGGTAGATGGAACTGCCTAGATAACTTGTTTTAATTCTGGATAATTACTTGTTCTGGTTTGTTTAATTTCAAGAGTTTATTTACTGTTTCCATGTTTATCTATTGTATGAATTTTGCAATTGGGAAATTCGGATTCATAGTTGCTGTTTGTGAATAAACGATTTGCGCGTGTTACTTAGGAATAAGAACACAACCAAATTAACTTTTTTTGAGTCGAAATATTTCTTAATGCTTCTGCTATTTATCTAATACTCAAGGAATTGAATTAGTAACTTAGACATAAAGGTTTATTCACCTAAGGAATTAGGGAAAATATTACAAAACTCAGTTTCTTCTTTGATTATTAAAAACCAATTCTTTTGTTGCTTAATTTTCTCATTTGAAAAATACAAAAAATATTTTCTGTTCTTTGTTAAAGTTTTATTCTTACTTATTGGCGAAAGCCACTTTCAAACCATTCGGTTGCTCAAACGAAGTTGAGTTGGTACATTAGTAGTTAACGGTTCAATCCCTGAGGACGATATTTTTATTACTACAAAGCGATTTGGTGCACTTGCCAATTTTGCTCAACAACTATGGTACGAGAAGTTAGGGTTTAACTTGCAGCGATTCCATTCCAATTTGTCAGATGTGATTCGCGGCTCGAAATTGGGACTTAGGGTTCTAGACAAGTAAAAGGCTAAAAGTTGTAGTTGTGAATCATGGGTTAGAGTCATAGACAACCTTACCACAGAAAGGGTTCTTCAATGAAGGGGCCAAATGTAGTGTTTAGGGGGTTGGCCCATGGATTTTAGCCCTCGTTCATAGCTCAAGGTAGTGGAAGGAGAATGATGACAGGGTGACAGAAGAGTGAATTAAAAGGAGGAGGGAAAAGGCATGTGTGGTTGGTATTGCAATCAAAGGATGGGGGAAGAAAGAAGGTGTGGGAAGGGAATGAAAATGAAGGGAATAATGATGAATGAGTTTAGTGTTTGCCCCCTTTTGTGCTTGATTGTCATTTGGTATTTTTTTACTGCAAATTTCAATACACATGACTACCACTTGGTGATTCCTTCTTCATTTGAATCTCTTGAGAGTGTCTGACAAAAAAAAAAGGATTATAGTAGTAAACACCGTCATATAAAAAGTTTACACTGATATCTACTAATCTTTTCATATGTGTGTTTTTATTTTAACAATTAAGAGAGAGAAATAAAAATAATACTAATTTCTTATTATATTATTGGGTGTCAATGTAAAAATCATTTACACTGCACATCGACAATGCATATAAATTATACAAAATAAAAGTCTATGGTTACAGGCGAAATATATAGAAATTGTCGAAAATGGTATACGTAATGTTTATCACTGTTTTCAAATTCAGTAAAAATAATAATAATTTTATAATTATTATTATATAGAAATTAACATTAAAGGTATGCGTAATGTTTATCATTGTTTACTAATTCAATAAAAAAAAAATTTATAAATTTCGATTATTTTAATTTATATTTTAATATTGACACTTTCAATGAGATTTTTTAAAATAATCATTTTAGGTAATTACTTAAGTTGTGATTACCTTTGAAAACTTACTCATTAATAAATACATGAACGTATGTAACTTTTTGTGTATTAACTTAAACTTGATTGACTAACCATTTGAATCTCTCTTAATAAAACATTAATTCATAAATACATTAATTTATATAAATTTAACCTCTTTGAGTCACTAGCCATTAATAAATACATGTATTTACACAAAATATAAGTATATATATTTTTAATAGATCCTCGTAATCCTTTAAATTACTAAATAATAATGTACAAATCTAAAAGTATGAACACTTAATGCATTAGGGGGAAAATTTCTATGTGAATTTACAATAAAAAAAACTATACATTAAATTGTAAGTGATTGCCTAACTATTTAAGTCTTTTCTCCCTTGAAAATACATCCATCACGGGAAAAATCTATATGTTAATTTACAAAAAAAATCTTTCCATTAACTTGGAAATGATGGCCTAACTATTTAAGCCTTTGCTCCTTAGAAAATACATTAGTATACATAAATTTATGTGCATGAATTTAAACATGATTGTCTAACTCATTGAGTCATTATCCATTAACAAATATATGTATTTATGAAATAAATTATATATCCTCTTAACAACATTTTTAATTACTTAAAGAGAAAAAATGGGTATATCCATAAAGAATAAACTAAAATAACTCTATAGACTCATCATCAATCTACTTGATAATCTTCCTAAATGAATAACAAATCATCTCAATTTTAGTGTTTTGATTATGAAGAACTAATGAGCGTCTTAAGATGCCCTTTTATTTCAACATTTGGTATCTAGAGCTAGGGTCTTGATTAAGGCTTAATCTCTCTCAAGATTATTTTTTTCGAAAATGGTACTTGACTCAAGTAAGAAGCATAAACATATTTCTACAACTTCTCCTCCAATATTTTATGGTGAGGGCTATCCTTGTTGGAAAGCTAGAATGAAAATTTTCATTGAAGGTATTGATATAGATTTATGGGAAATCATTGAAAAAGGTTCCTTCATTACCAAACATGGTGTTGGAGATGAAGAGAAAGAAAACCCCAAAAATCTATGGACAAAAGAAGAACAGCAAAAAGTCAAACTAGATTTTGAAACAAAGAATATCCTCACACCGCTTTGTTAATTGATGAGTTCTTTCAAATCTCAAATTTCAAGAATGCAAAAGAGATTTGGGACACTTTACAAGTGACCCATGATGGAACAAGTGAGGTTATAAGATCAAAGATTAACACCTTCATGCATCAATATGAGTTGTTTAGAATGAAACATGATGAATCCATAAATGATGTGCAAAATCGTTTCCAAGTTATTGTTAATCAATTGCTTGCATTTGATAAAACTTTTACTATGAGGATCTTGTCACTAAGGTGCTTAGGTGTCTTAGTCGAGAATGGCAACCAAAGGTAACGACCATCATGGAGTCAAAGGACCTCTCAACAATGTCTCTAGCAACCTTGTTTGGAAAGCTCAAGGAACACGAATTGGAGCTAACAAGGCTTAAGGAGAATGAATGATCGGATAAGAAGAGCAAATGGATATCACTTATGGCTTATTCCTCCAAGAAAGATGATAGTGACAAAGAGAGCATTGACACCAATGATGGAGACCAAGAGGATAAGCAGATGAACCTACTAGTAAGGAGATTTGGAAAGTTCCTAAAAAACAAAGGCAATTGGAAAAGACACAACAATTCCAAGAAACCTACCAAGAAAGATGCAACCTCATCAACACCCCTATGCTGTGAATATAGGAAACCCGGACACATTAAATTTGAATGTCCAACTCTCCAAAAGAAAGATAAAGGAGACAAGAGGCCTAAGAAGAAAAAGAATGGGAGAAGGGCATACATTGCATGGGAGGACAGAGTTATTAGTTCATCAAGTGATGAGAGCAAGGAAGATGAAGTCTCAAATCTTTGTTTGATGCCTAGTCAAAAAGATGACCAAGAGGTAATTGATGATGAACTTGAATTGTCTTTCAATTATGATGAATTACAATTATCCTTTGAAGAATTGCATGAGGAATCCATGGGACTTGCTAGAAAGGTCACCAAACAAAAGTCAATAATATCATTGCATGAAAATTAAAAAATAAAATTAACTAAGGAGATAGATGACTTAAAATTAGAAATTAATGCTATGACCATGAAATATGCTAGTTCTATAATTGATACACCTAGCAATTCCAAGTGTGAAAGTTTCAAGAGACTTGAAAAAGAAAATTTTGATCTAAAAATGGTAGGAGAAACTTGAATGCCTTACTTGGTTATCAATTAATGCCTCATGTGAAAATCGGTTTAGGTTATAATTCCAATGGTAAGAAAGAAACACATTCAACAATATTTGTTCCATCTAGTAAAAATGCTAGAAATAAAGTAATATGTCATTATTGTTATAGACATGGTCATATTTCTCCTAAATTCTATATTAAAAGAATTGGTCTTGAAAAAGTAAAAATGATATAGGTTCCTAAAAGTATGCTACCCAAGACTAATGCTCAAGGATCCATACTAGATTGGGTACCAAAAACATAAATTTGTTTTTTCAGAATTGCTTGAGGACCCAAGGCAAATAATGGTATCATGATAGTGGGTGCTCAAGGCATATGATGAGGAGCATCTCAAAGTTCATTGATCTCTCCTAAAACATAGTGACCATGTAATATATGGTGACAACAATAAAGGTAAAATTCTTGGTATTGGTAAAATAGGAAATACTACTATTGAAAATGTTCTTTTAGTAGAATGTTTAAAGTATAACTTACTTAGCATAAGCCAACTTTGTGATAAAGGTTATATGGTTATATTTGATAATAAATGTTGTACGATATGTTTTTCTAGGATCTAAAAATTTAATTTTTTTTTGAATCTTGGAAGAAGTAGTCTTAACCTCAAACATTCAAATTGAAATTGCCTACACATGATTTTGGAATCTATTATGGCTTGATGGTGTATACTTTCTAATACCGTCATTTGGACCTATGCTTATTATGATGTTTTATCTACTTGTTCTACTTATTATTGGTCCTATATGTGTACGCCTATTCTATGTTGTGGATGACATTTTCCCTCCATATTTTTTGACTATTATAAATTTTTTTAATGGCATGTTTTATGGACCTATGCATTATATCATGTTTTATCTTGCATTACTATTTGGCCCTATATGTGCATGTCTATTATTTTATGTGGATGACAACTTTCCTTTATATACATTTTAATATTTTTATGGCTTTCTGATAATGCCAAAGGGGGAGAAAGGTTGGTTGCTTTGTTTGTGCAGGAAATTCACATTTAGAGGGGGAGAAACATATTGAGGGGAGAACTTTCCTCAAATCAAACCAATCTTGATCATTCACATTTTTTTTTCATCAAAATTCATACTTGTCTTGTACAACAAAATTATGAAGGAAATTCAATATTAAAGAAATGTTTTGTCATCATAAAAAAGGGGGAGATTGTAGATGTTGATCTTCCAAACGGGCTTCCAAAGCTACTCAACAAGGAGTTTTGATGATGAGCATCAAAGTTCCATTTCCAAATTTTGAAGACTTGTAATAATTTTAGGATTTTGATGCATGATCTAAAATTAGATGTTTTTGTAGTTGGCTCAAGGAAAATAATTTTTTAAAAGGTTTTAAAACATCAAATGATTTGAGAAATATAGAGAATGATTAAAATTAAATGGAATATTTTTTTGCAAAGACTTTGGAACAAAAAACATGATTTTTTAGTAAAGTAATCGATTACTTTTGGAACTAATCAATTACCATGTGTGTTCTTTGCAATCTGGATTTTCTGGCAGAAAGTAATCCATTACTTTTGAAAGTAATCGATTACCTTTAGGCTGTTACATAAAAGTAATCGATTACTTTTGAAAGTAATCGATTACTTTTGGTAATGACAAAAACTGATTTTTTTCATTTCTTTCTGTATATAATGAAATTTTTTAGAAAAGCTTATACACAATTTTTTTTTTATAAATTACTGTGTTGTTATGCTGTCATTTTGATTACTTGAGCCTTCTTCTTCTAGTTTCTAATTTTTTAGCAGATGAGCTTTTTAGAAGTGATGTACTTTTAGAGTGTTATATTCTTGATAGATTTATTTGATTTGATATTGCTGTTTTTAGAATTGGGTGGGGTATCCCAATTTGTATCTAAGATGGGGTATCCTTAGGTGTTTAGTTTCTTGAGTGGGGAATCTCAAGTGAGGATAAAGGTGGGGGATCCTTTATGTTTGTATACTTGTAAAAAAATGTGTAGTTTTTTAAGGTATAGTGATGATACTCAAGTTTACGCTTGAGGACTGGATGTAGAACACTCAGGTTGTGCTAGAACCTGTATAAATTGGTTGTGTGATTCCTTTCTCCTTTATCTCTTGAATTTTTGGTTATTAACATTGAAATTGGATACATTGCTTTATGATATTGGAAATATTGGTAATATTTTGCATATCTTCAAGTTGCTGTAATTTATTGAATTGTGGTTATATTACTTGCAAGATTCTTATATTGCTCTTGTTTCTTATTCTTCTCTTTTTTCTTTGATCCATTTCTTGCATCATTAAAGAGAGGCAAAAGTATTTTTTTAAGAAATCAAGATTTTAAAAAGAATTTTGTAAAACCTCAATTCACCCCCTCTTGAAGCACCCTTTTATTTCAACAACTGGGAATCAGGTTCAGGCATGAAGTCATTAAGGAGGAAGACCTCAAGTTGCGGGAAGAGTCTTTACCGTGAGAAGTTTTGCGGGAAGGGTAAGTACTTAATGTTCGACAAGCTCTTATCTGCTCTGTTTGATTCGGGTGCTAGTCATTCTTTCATATCAATGGAGTGCATGGATCATTTCCATTTGCCTATTTCTTCATTGCCCTATGACCTTATTGTTTTTACCCATATGGGTGAAACATTGACAACTATATTTGTTTTCCGGGATTGTCCTATTATTTTGGAAAATAGGTAATTCAATGTGGACCTTGTTTGTCTTCCTATACAGCAAATTGATATTATCTTAGGCATGGACTGGCTTTCGGCCAATCATGTAATTTTACACTGTTCAAACAAAACCCTTCGTTTCTCGGAGTGATCTGGATTATTTCCTGTCAATGACAGTAACTTGGGAGGTGGACGGTCGAGAGACTGCGTGGTACTGTTTTCCTTGGAAGCCATCAAAGCCGGATTTGCTGCCTGTTGTTTGCAAATTTCCAGAAGTTTTCCCACATGATGTCCCAGGACTGCCACCTAAGAGAAAGATAGAGTTTGCGATCAATCTCATACCAGGGACTGGAACGATATCGATAGCACCGTATTGAATGTCCCCAACAGAGTTGGCAGAACTGAAGAAGCAGTTGGGTGACATGTTAAAAAAGGAGTTCATCCGACCAAGTGTTTCACCATGGGGAGCACAGATTTTGTTTGTTAAAAATAAGGACGGTAGCTCGAGACTATGTGTGACTTACCAGCTATTGAATAAGGTAACAATCAAGAACAAGTATCAATTGACGAGGATTGAAGATCTGATGGATCAGTTGCGGGGAGCAGCTGTGTTCTCTGTAACACCCCGTTAACTCGATTAAGGAACAAGACAAGAATTAAGCACATGTGAGAGCTTAATCTTGTTTGTTACGTGATAAGGAGTTGGTGTAATGCGTATATGGGTATTGAGAGGATGTGTGGATGCCTAGTGCATTGTAATGCATGTATGTAAGTAATGGTACCAGTGTCAACTTAGGTTTGTGTTACATTGCATATTGCCATAGTGGGGAGCCGTGTGACTGGGAGTCATGTGTACCCGAGTGCTGGTACGAAATGCAAGCAGGATATTCCAGGGAACCTTGGGGATGTAGACGAGTTCAGATTGACCAACAGTGGCCAATGGTTTGCACCCATTGTGTTGTGGTCTCCGCTGGTACTCGACTATCTCGACATCTAGACCCGGAGTGTTCCAGTTCATGGTGGACCTTCTGAGGATACCAAGATAACCCTATTGGAGTTGAGATCATAGGGGGAAGCACCCTTATTGGTCACGATGACCGAAACTGTTTCCTGGACAAACCAACTGACATTCTCTAGACGATGGATAGGCCCGAGAGAGAAAGAGAATGTCTGGGGGATTAGTATCCCTTGTCTGAGTGATCGACCACATGCATAGGAGTTTGACTCCTTAGACGATTGATCCTAGTTGGATAATCGAGGTTGATTGTTACAGTATGACTCGAGAAATGTTTGCTGTATGTGGTGATTACTGTTTGATAATATATTGTACTGTGTTTTCCCCATCCCTGTTTTATGGTAGTGCCGAGATTCTTATCTACCTTCTTTTCTTCTTCTATTTCAATGTATGTGGTTGATCCTCAAATGAGCAGCAGCCATAAGTCGACGACGATCGGACCAGAGCATCGTCTAATGCATTACCTGCAGATGATCCCGCCGAGGGTCCAGACCCTGGGGAATATTGAGATCGTATATCATGATGACGGTGGGTGGCAAGTCGACCACTCATAGTTCTTCATGTGTTATGTCGGCCCGGTCTGCATGATGGCCTAAGAGGCGGACCTTTCTTCACTTTGCTCGGTTCTTATTGGATCTCTCAGTGATTTCCTTTCACGGAGATGTGGTACCCACAACGTCATCATTAGTTACCAGATGACGAATGAAACATGAGAGGCCAACCTGTGGTTCGATATGGAGTCGGCAGAATCTACAGAGGCGGAAGGAGGAGGAGTACACAGATGTTGCATCGTTATTATCGTCGTAGGGTCATGATGAGTAGCAATGAGTCAATATGGGAGCCTAGGATTAGGACCAAAGATGACAGAAACTATCAGCATGCTTTTGTTGAGGGCGAGGGTAGTTCCAGATGCCCGTATCGCCTATTATATGGTCCGTCGGTAGCGCCTACTAGGGTGTGACTCTTTGAGCATATCTTTATTTTGATTTTTGATGTATTTATGAGAGGCGGGCGGGTAGATGATGTCTGTAGTAGGTTCTGTTATCTTATTCTTAGACCAGGTTATTTGTTTATGTTTCTTTGACTCTTTAATCAGTCTTTATAGATACTAGGTTTACGATCCTTCTGTTGGGGTCGATGGCACTTGATGGTTAGTGTTTACATTGTATGTATATATGTCGTTTATCTTCTCTTTCTGATGTGTATGTTTTTAGTTTTTGTTTTTAATGTTTCCACAAGCTTATAATATTTTCGCATGTAATATATGTGCTAATACTAATAAAGGGGTTAAGGTATAGTTAATTAAGATTGTTCTCTAATAGGACATATGGGCGTCTCATTTTGGTGGTATCAAAGAAGTTAGGTTCTAAACTGTACTGTGGGGCTAGGTATGATTAGGAGTAAGGTCTATGGGGTTATGATGAATACCGGCACTGTTAGTTGAATCCTCATTGGATGTCAGCTATGCCTAGAAAGGGTTGAGTGTCCGATACGCGAATTATACTTAAAGTATGAGAATGATTATCTACCACATTTGTAAGATATATAGAGGATATATTTGTTTAAATGTTGAATTGTATGTCTTACAAATGAGTACTAATGCATTCTTTTTTAGGAAGTTAAAATGGTGTGTGGAAATGGACGTCGTGGAAGGGACATGATTGTGGAGGCGGAGTTGCCGATAATCCAGCTACTGATATTCCAGGAAGTTCATCGGGAACGAACAATGGTGGTGATATCAGTGAAACAATGAGGGTGATGAGGGAGCAAGAACCTGCTATACTGCAACAGACTTAGCAGAATACGCAGTTTATGTTTGAGACAAGAAGAAATGGAAGAGAGGCAGCAATAATAGCCCATTCCAACTGCAACAGAGGAAACTATGGAAAGCAGACTGACTGCCTTCATGAAAGGCAATCCACCTTAGTTCGGTGGAGAGTATGACCTAGAGGCAGCGGAGAAATGGCTTCAAGAAATGGAAAAGGTCTTTGTTGCTATGCATTACCGCGAGGAACGGATGGTTACATATGCTGCTTTCATGTTGGTCAGAACAGCTGAAGCTTGGTGGCGGAATAAGTAGAGACAACTAGTGGCTGAGGAACAAGCCATTACTTGGGAATTGTTCTGTGAATGTTTTCTGGAGAAGTATTTTCTGAAAAGCGTCAGAAATGAATAGGAGAAAGAATTCATAAGCCTGAAATAAGGAAACATGTCTGTTGGGGAATACGCCATAAAATTTGAAGATTGTTGCCTTAAAAACAGTGCCTTAAGTTTGTGAAAGTATACATAATCACATCAAGTAATACAGAGTAAGAAAGATCGTTCCCACGAGGATTATAATGTTGTAGCAATTACCAAAATCCAGAGTATATGTTCTTAATAGTTAAGATTCAGGTGACAAAATAGTGTGTGTGGTGACAATTATATTAAACTATTTTAAATTAATAAACTTAAAGGACAAGAAGTTTAAAATGGTTTTTCAACAATTATGAGAAAACAACTATATGTATACTTCCCTAGTAATTTATGCTGAACTTAGCTTATACTTTGCGTATGCTGTAGCATCTAACTCCAACAAATAAAAGTTGTGTTTTCCAACACTTGAAAGATAAGCTTCATTAAAACCTTTATATTCCTAGATTCTTATTAATTAAACCCTCTTCTTGATGAGCTTGTTCCAGCTAGTTTAAAGACTTGAATAATTATTCATAATCTATTCAACATCAATTTTCCAATTAATGATTTAATCCTTATCTTCTAACTATTTCCACTTAACTTAGTTTTCCCAAAGCAAGAAAGCTCCACATTCATTTAAGTTGATCAATTTTAAACAAACAACATTAAACGCAAATTAGAAGAAAATGGATAAACATAGAATAACATAACTTTTAGCTAAGCATTCATTACATGGTTTACATACCCATAGCTAAAATAAGTTAGCTCATAATGAGCTGAAGCAAACTAAGAAGTTAAAATAAAAAGAAGTTCATTACAATGGAGGACTTGAAATAAGTAATAGTGGTGGAGGATGAAGAAGAGCTTGCAGCTGCTCTTCCCTAGGTCAGGCAATAGAACAGTGCTCTCTAAGAAAATGAGGTGTAAGATGTGTAAGATATGTCCTTTCCTAGGGTTGCTAAGGGTTTTATATGGGAACCTCTGAGACACCCCGCTGTTCCTCTTTGTGTCATTAGATTAATTACCTTCTTAAATCAATTCTTAACCGCACGCTTATCATGAAAAGTACGTAAAAATTAAAACTTATTTAATTATCACATAACTTCTGCAAATTTAAAAACACAACAACTTTAACATATGTAAATACACACCTAATTGTTCATTACAATACCAAAACACTGTTGAGGTTATCCTCTCAGTAGGATCCCTCACAGGCATAAAATTAATAACAGACGTACTTAGCAGAAATATAAAAATACTCCTTAGACACACTGGCCATAATGTCTAGACTCTAATCGTCATGGATCACAGCTCGACCCCCAGCATCTGGTTCGTAAGGAGTTCCATCCAACTCCTCAGCAATCTCCGTTTCATATAGAGTTCTATCCAGCTCCTCAGCAATGTAACCCTCCATCGGGTCTTCTAACATAAACCAAAGTAACCCACAAAAATACAAAAACATAGGGGATAAGAAACAGTTCTATCATCAAAAAGCGGAAAAGAGTCATAGTAAATTATACAGTAATTGTCATAGACAATCAACACACATAACTAACGAATCATCCTCAGGTCAATATATATCATCCTCTACCCTTATTCTCAGGCAATCTAACATGTAACCTCTCTAATCCTGTCACCATGTCTTTACGTTATCATGGCCACTACCACTCCTGTCACTAATAAGCCTCTGGCTTATCTAGTTTTATAACTAGATGGACTGTGGTTTTTGTGCAAATTATTCGAGTTCAATCTCATTTTCGCCCAAATTTGCCTTGTTTTGTTCCTAAGTTGGACTTTGACTCGTTCTAGGCAATTTTCGTAGTTTTTAGTCTATTTTGAGTAGAATTACGCTTTTTGTTCCTTTTTTATTGTTTCAGGTTAGAAGTGAAGCTCCAAGAGTCAAGGAAGCATTTCGAGTCAAGAAAACAGTGGAAATTTCCATCCTGGAGATACTCGCCCCGCGAGTAGATGCTCGCCTCGCGAGCCTGAAGATCAGCAAAACAGCAACAGTCATCAATTCTGGCTGGCCGTGCGAGAGGCTTCTCGCCTCGCGAGAGCCTGAAGACCCTGGAAGACAGAGACCATCACGGCATAGCCGTGATGAAGGTCACGGCTGTGACAGATTAAGGTTTGAAGACTCGCCCCGCGAACAAACTCTCGCCTCGCGAGAATCCAAATTGAAAGCGTGCCAAAACTAATGTTCGCCTCGCGAAATCGTGTTCGCCCCGCGAGCGGCCGAGAACCAGAATCCCTATTTATAGGCTGTTTCAGATCAGAAGAGGGGGCTTTTGGATCCAGATCCGAATCCTAGTAATTTTCCCACTGTTAGAGTAGCGTTTAGGACGATTTCTTTTCTCTTTGGAGCTGCGTCTCCCTTTTCTTTTTCTTATTTTACTATGGAGGTTATGTTCGATTGTTTGTCTATGAGCATGAGGAACTAATCCCCTCGTCTAAGGGATCAATGATGCCACCCATGGCGGTATAGTGTTCATGTGATGTATATCTCTCTCTCCTTTAATTCAATTCTTGTTTTCCAATTCTGATGTCATTGTGTTGATCATATGCTTGCGTGATTAACTAGTTAAACGTGTTGAGGCTGATCGGTGATTCGTGTTTTAGAACTTGAATTGGGATCATCGATCGAATATTGTACGAGAGTGAATAGGAGATCGGTGCAACCATATAGGGAACAAGATTTAATAGAATTCGAGGATTAGGGTTATGAGACCTGTAAGTGATTAACTCAAATCGTTGAATACGTCCTATTGAGCACGACAATGAATTTAGGAGAAATTGGGGGTCCCGGTTGACATTAAAATTGAACCTAGGGAGAGGATCATCATCATTTGGATACTATGCATGATTGGGTATGTGGATTTGAGACCTTAGATGCTTTTAATTCCAGATTTCAATACCATATTCTTAATTGATTTGTTAACTAGAGTGCGATCCTATTTTCTCTCCAATCTCAACCACTTTCTGTACTTGACCAAACGCATCGAGCTTCTCACGAATTAGTTGAATTGGTAGCCCAATCCTTGTGTTCGACCTCGGTAAATTCTTACCGTGTTTTTATTACTTGCGACGACCCGGTACACTTGCCGGTGACTCAACAAGTTTTTGGCGCCGTTGCCTGGGATTGGCACATCCAATTTTCCTAATTTTTAGGGAAGTTTGATTATTTGGTTAAGTTGATTTTAATTTTATTTTTATTTTTCTGTTATTTATTTATTATTTCTCTCTACTTCTTTCATTCCACTTGGTCTTGCCGTGTTTTTGTATACGAGGTACCCTTTCACAATAGGACCTGCTATTTGATTCGGAGATCACCAAGACTGAGAAGCGCTTAAGGAAGGAAGTCAGAGAAAGAAAGAGGCTTGAAGCGATTAATCTTGAGGACATGACCGAGGAAAACCCTCCTCCTCCTCCTCCTCGTTACAAGCCTCTCTTTGAGTACGATCTACCCAACTTGGGTGATTGTGATTCTTCTATCGTGAGGGGCAACCTGAATACAGACTCCTTCAGAGTGGAAGGATGTGTCACATTCCAGATCCGTGAGAATCAATTTGATGAGAGTGGCAAACAAGACCCTCATAGACACATCACTCGCTTCCTTGAAGCTTGTGACTTGTAGAAGACAAGAGGAGTCTCTCAAGATGAGTTTCGCTTGCGGCTTTTCCCTCTCTCTCTTAGGGATGTGGCTCGCGATTGGGTTGACAGCTTGGATAGGAACAGTATCAGAACTTGGGAGCAAATGGCACAAAAGTTCCTAACCAAATATTTTCCTCCTCAGAAAGCGGCACAAGCAAGAGTAGCCGTTACATCTTTCAGGCAGACAGAAGATGAAACTTATAACGAAGCTTGAGAGAGGTACAATATGCTCTTGAGAAGATGCCCCTCGGCATTCTTTGACCCGGTCTCCAAGGTTCAACATTTCTTTAACGGGTTAAGGGGGCGCTATCAGATGAATTGTGATGCCGCAGCCGGCGGTTCTTTCTCTTATTTATCAGCTGAAGACGGATGGGCATTATTAGAGAAGATGTAGTACAATGATTACAACCGTGGTAGGGAAACCTCAAGTGGAGTCAGTTCTGCAACAATGGAAGCCATTCTAGAGCAAGTTAAATCGTTGAAGATACAAGTTGCGGCTTTGTCAGAGAACAAGAAGGTTAATGTGATACACGAGGGAATGCCTCCGGGTTGTGATAATTGTAATGGAGATCATGACACTCGGAACTGTCCGTTCAACTTCTCTCAGGAACATGTGGACTCATGCCATAATTTCTATGACAGTGTACCCCAGAACCACTATCAGAGGAACAGACAGAATGACTATAGTCAGAATCAAAATAGGGGTTATATGAGGAGAGACCATCCGGGTTTCGCTTGGAGTAATGCTAGTGGTGGTCTAGCCGGGCAACAACAACCTCAACAGAATTGGCAACAACAACCTCAACAGGATGTTGGAAGACAACCTTGGGAGTTGGCTCTTGAGAAGCTGAATGCGGCAGTTGAGAAGTTGGCAATCAATACAAGCACAGCCATTGATAAGTTGGCAGCTCATACAGGGGCGGCAATTCAGAATCTAGAGACACATGTTTCTCAGCTCGCAAAGCAATTAAATGAGCGTCTCCCAGGCACTTTCCCAGGTGATACCGAGAACAACCCTAAGAACCAATGCGATGCCATAACAACTAGAAGCAGTGGGGTGTTGGGATCTAACAGGGATGCAACTAGTTCTCAGGAAGTTGAGGAAGAACCACCACATGTTGAGGAAGAGCAACCGGAGAAAGAGGAGTTGACAAGTGACAAGGCACCGGAGCAAGGGGTAGAGTTCAAAATGAAGATAAAGTGGTAGTGGACTCCACCATGCTTGCTGAGCAATCTGATTTTGCTGCATTAAATAAATATGTTGGCTTGCATGCATGTGTGGACAATGGTAAGTTAGTCCCTCCACTTGTCTGGCACACTTCCTCGAAAAAAACACCATTTGACCCGAGAGGAAGTGAGTTCATATTTGCAGAGGTCAATGGAGTTTTCACACACGGGCCAGGTGGAATTATGGATAGAGTCGTATTGCTTCTGCAAGGGCCACTTCACAAACCATGGGATCCAGGTGGAGGATCTCACATGATGAGCGTCTCTTGGCCCTTGTGCCATAGGCTATGGGATCCAGGTGGATGCTTCTTAATAAGTCAAGCTCGGGACGTTAAACAAGCGCTACTTGGGAGGCAACCCAAGCTAGATATCCTTTATTATTTTTAAGTTTCTGTTATTTTCTTTTCTTAGATAAAAATAATAATAATAATAAAAAATTAGAGACTCGCCTCGCGAATCCACACTGGCCACGCGATACAGAAGCCCTGGAATCTCAGCGTAAAGCTCAAGCTTCTATCTCGCGTCGTGAGAGCCATTTTCGCCACGCGAATTTGGGCATCAGCAGCTTGGAAATTCCAGATTCGCCTCGCGAGTTACTACTCGCCCCGCTATTCTGGAAACGGTGAAGAACAATTTTCCAGATTAGCCTCGCGAGTGATATATCCCCTCGCGAATCTGTAATTAGGGTTTTCAATTTGGGGCAGAATTTAAAATTCGCGTCGCGAGTGTTCTCTCGCCTCGCGAAAGATGAAAATTATATAGCCCCGCGAGCGGATCGCGAAGCATTTCGCGACCCTTCACTGTTTTTTCTCTCTCGCACGGGTTCTCTGTACTGCATCATCACTTCCCCTTCCACTCAGCTCACTCACTCTCACACTCTGACTCACTCACTCCCTCACTCTCACCCTCACACATTCGTGCTCATTCGTCTCTACAAGGTAAGACAACTCACTTGACTTCAACCTGTTCTTGTTCATGCTCCGTGGAATGCAAACAGACACTACCACACATTGTGCACAACTGTCTGCTATAACTGGTAGTAGGGTAGACGACACTATCATGAACGTGCCTAATCTAGAGAGTCTTACTGTGCATTGTTCTCTGCTCTGAGTATTATGGTTAGGAATGCAGTGGGGACACTGTCGGGGTATTCGTTGCATATCTGTATGATAGTAGGACAGTGTGGGGGTGACACTGAATTTGTGCCTCTATGTTGCATGTTCTGAATTACTGATTATAACTGTACTGGAACTCTTCTGATTTTCAGGTTATGGCTCCGCCTAAGAACGCCGAAAAGCAGCAGGTTAAGCGCAAAAAGCGCGGATCTGCTCAGGGGGATGACGTAGTGTTGCCTTCAGGGACGGGCGCCTCCTCTAGGGCCACCTCCTACTCTCCCAGTTTCCATTCTCCTGATCATAGGGAGCATTGGAACCTGGTGGTGAGGAAGGAGATGGTTTTAGAGCGGCGTGTGTCCCTGGTGGGCAACAACTACGCTAGCGTCCTCGAGCATATTCGCAACCGAGGTTGGGAGTTGTTGGCTGATCTTCCTCACCGGTATGACATCAAACTGGTGCAGGAATTTTATGCCAACGCTCTCAAACTCGAGGTCACGGGCCCGAGCTGCGTGACAGAGGTTCAGGGGGTCCCCATCACTTTCACCGCATCAGACATTAACTCCTGCTTAGGGATCCCGATCGGAGAGGAGCCCTACGACTATGAGCAGCTCCCCGCAGTGCAGGCCCTCGCTCAGTCCATCATAGACACTTGCTGTGTCCCAGGAGCTGCCTGGGAGGTGGGGACATCGGGGAACCTCTTGAGGTTGAGGAGGCAGGACCTCACCCCAGATGCCAAGATCTGGTCGGCGTTCCTACACGCTAACCTTAGAGTGAGCTCTCACGAGTCCACCGTCACCGCCGCCAGAGCCCATCTCCTCTACGGCATTCTGACAGGTCGCATGATTAACATAGGGGGAGTCATCGCCTCAGACATTCAGATGAAGGCGAACTCCCGGGCATTGAAGGAGAGCTTGGGGCATGGACTACTTATCACCGAGCTCATACGCCGGGCGGGAGTGCCCGTGAGTACAGTTATGGAGAAGGTCCCGAGGCAGCCCATCGACCGGGATTATATCCGACGTTTTTGCTATGTAGCCCCGGCTGCACCTAGGAGGCCACCACCCCTACCTTCTCAGAGGCCACGATAATCGGACATGGCTCTGCTCTTGCAGAACCAGCAGGCGATGAGGAGGGATCAGGAGGTGTTGCATGAGTTCTTCCGGGAGATGGCGTTGGCCCAGCAAGAGGGTCGGGTGCCCGTATACCCCTCCGAGGAGGAGCTGTCCCCTCGGTTTGGGTGGCAGGACTACCCTGGGGACCAGGGTGCTATGCCACAAGGGGGGGTACCCGAGGATCCAGAGGATGAGGAGGCACCAGAGGACCAGGGTGACCCATTGGACGACATCAATTTTGATCATTGATTCGGGCCCCTGTATTCTTTACTTAGAGTTCTAGCTAGGAGTTCGATTTGGTCGTACACTATTTGCTAGCTAGAAACTATTTTTACTGACCTTTTACTGGCAAACTTGGATAACTGTATATGTATTCTATTATGTTATTGCTTAACGTTCATGTTTGCTTGTGATGGAACAACATAGGAGAGCCCGGAATCTCATGGGGCAACCTATTGGGCAAGGATGAGGCCGAAACTAGCCCCGCTGTGAAGCGGGGTAGTAGAGAGATGAAAAGTGGAAAGGAAATCAGCTGAAAGCATGGGGTCCGCTCGGACCCCATTAAGATAAAAATTTTCTTACCCTTCACTTGCTTTTGTTTTTGTTTTTGTTTGTCGTTCTTGAATAATTTGAGAAGATCAAGAGTTTATGTATGAATGTGTGTCGGCAAGCTTGTTGGATTTTAATTAAATTGAGCATAGATTGATTGCATGAATTATTTGGACCATTGATGATTTCCCCCTAGGTTCTGAAATTAGAAAAGTTGATCCCCATGTGAAAAATTGAAAACTGAACTTTGAGAATTTTATTGTGATTACTTGATTTATGATAAGTTTGGGGTGAGGGGGTGCACACACTAGGAATTGTATCTCGGTCAAACAATTTGCAAAATGTCCAGGTGAGGATTTGAGCCTCCAACTTTGTTTTTGATTGTGTGAATCACTTTCATGTTGCACTTTCCCGAATTTGCCTGAATCTCTTCATGGTTTGCATGTTTATGTGTTGCATCAAATGATTTAGGCAATTTTCTTTGAATAACTACTTGGCCTAAAAAGAACCATCCCTAATGCATGTTCCCTAGTTAGCCACATTGAGCCTAATTAGCCTATTGTTTCTTGATGACCCTATATTACAAGTCAAAAATCTGAAAAACCATGTTAACCCAATCTTAGGATTAGGAGAGCATGGAAGCTTAGCAAGAGAATGGTTGTGAGGAACTAAGTTTGGGGTGGCTACAAGGTGATATGTCATTTTGGGTTGAGAAAAAGAAAAATAAAGGTTGAAACCCAAGGCAAAAAAAAAAGAAGAAAGAAAAAAAATATTGCCAAAAGAAAAGGGGCAAAACAAAAAGATTAGCAAGGAAAAGGCTGTAGTCACCCGAGGCAAAAAGAAAAATGGAAAAAGGAATTTGAGTGGAATATGTGTCAAATGCTCATGCTCTCTTAGTTCCTAGGGACTTAAGCCTGGTATCCTTCAATATCCTACCCTCAGCCAGGCCCCATTACAACCTTTATAAGACCTTCTGATGTTGCATGCATGTTTTCGTGGGAACCATTTTTGAGATGAAAATCAAATTCATGGGAAGTGCTCTTGATATGTGAAATTGAGTGAAAAGTTGATAGCCTAGATGAATTTGAGCGAATGAGTGAAATTTTACATACCCTTGTGAGCCAAGTCTTGAGTCCTTTTTGAGTTTTAGCTTGCTTGGGGACAAGCAAGGTTTAAGTTTGGGTTGTTTTGATAAGCCTCTGGCTTATCTAGTTTTATAACTAGATGGACTGTGGTTTTTGTGCAAATTATTCGAGTTCAATCTCGTTTTCGCCCAAATTTGCCTTGTTTTGTTCCTAAGTTGGACTTTGACTCGTTCTAGGCAATTTTCGTAGTTTTTAGTCTATTTTGAGTAGAATTACGCTTTTTGTTCCTTTTTTATTGTTTCAGGTTAGAAGTGAAGCTCCAAGAGTCAAGGAAGCATTTCGAGTCAAGAAAACAGTGGAAATTTCCATCCTGGAGATACTCGCCCCACGAGTAGATGCTCGCCTCGCGAGCTTGAAGATCATCAAAACAGCAACAATCATCAATTCTGGCTCGCCGCGCGAGAGGCTTCTCACCTCGCGAGAGACTGAAGACCCTGGAAGACAGAGACCATCACGGCATAGCCGTGATGAAGGTCACGGCTGTGACAGATTAAGGTTAGAAGACTCGCCCCGCGAACAAACTCTCGCCTCGCGAGAATCCAAATTGAAAGCGCGCCAAAACTAATGTTCGCCTCAAGAAATCGTGTTCGCCCCGCGAGCAGACGAGAACCAGAATCCCTATTTATAGGCTGTTTCAGATCAGAAGAGGGAGCTTTTGGATCCAGATCTGAATCCTAGTAATTTTCCCACTGTTAGAGTAGCGTTTAGGACGATTTCTTTTCTCTTTGGAGCTGCGTCTCCCTTTTCTTTTTCTTATTTCACTATGGAGGTTATGTCCGATTGTTTGTCCATGAGCATAAGGAACTAATCCCCTCGTCTAAGGGATCAATGAAGCCACCCATGGCGGTATAGTGTTCATGTGATGTATATCTCTCTCACCTTTAATTCAATTCTTGTTTTCCAATTCTGATGTCATTGTGTTGATCATATGCTTGCGTGATTAACTAGTTAAACGTGTTGAGGCTGATCGGCGATTCGCGTTTTAGAACTTGAATTGGGATCATCGATCGAATATTGTACGAGAGTGAATAGGAGATCGGTGCAACCATATAGGGAACAAGATTTAATAGAATTCGAGGATTAAGGTTATGAGACCTGTAAGTGATTAACTCAAATCGTTGAATACATCCTATTGAGCACGACAGTGAATTTAGGAGAAATTGGGGGTCCCGGTTGACATTAAAATTGAACCTAGGGAGAGGATCATCATCATTTGGGTACTATGCATGATTGGGTAGGTGGATTTGAGACCTTAGATGCTTTTAATTCCAGATTTCAATACCATATTCTTAATTGATTTGTTAACTAGATTGCGATCCTATTTTCTCTCCAATCTCAACCACTTTCTATACTTGACCAAACGCATCGAGCTTCTCACGAATTAGTTGAATTGGTAGCCCAATCCTTGTGTTCGACCTCGGTAAATTATTACCGTGTTTTTATTACTTGCGACGACCCAGTACACTTGCCGGTGACTCAACAGTCACCATCCCTCATTTGCATCGGGGCACACCCTCATTCCCGTTAGGATGTTCCACCTAGCGCACACCTCCATTCACGTCAAGGTGTTCCACCCCCATTCCTGTAAAGGTGTTCCACCCCCATTCCCTAAGGTGGAAGTGGTCTTGCGAGAACTCTTGATTTTACCGATATTATATTACCAATACACGGTGTATTATATTACCAATACATAGAAGTATTTTACGTGTATTATATTACCAATACACGGTGTATTACCAATACGCAGAAGTATTTTACATGTATTATATTACCAATACACGGTGTATTATATTACCAATACACAGAAGTGTTTTACGTGTATTATATTACCAATACACGGTGTATTATATTACCAATACACAGATGTCCTTGCGTATTATATTACCAATACACTTTTGTCTTTGTGTATTATATTACCAATACACTTTTGTCCTTGTGTATTATATTAACAATACACGGTTGTGGAAAACAACACCTATACTTGAATCTCACCAACCCGTTTTAACAACATCTTAGTGTCTTAACCTTCCATTAGAACTTGACACATATTATATGCCATAACACCTCTTTAACATTCCTCATCTAAGTTAGGCACTTCTAAATCATCATTATCCTCACACCCAAAACAATCATCTTTTAAACAACATATATATCTTTTCTTAAAATCCACTAAGCATAATAATAAAAACTAGGCAGATCATGCATAACATAATATCAATCAAAATATTCCCATATTACCAACATAGAACAAAATCAATTCAATAAATGTAATAAAATCAAATCAACCATCAACAATATAAAATCAACCTAATATCGATAAATCTACAATCCCTGAATCGCCATTGGTTTTTCAGAAAAGGTTTCCAATGTGATTTTGGTCTTGTCGATTACTCGACTACTAGTAGGGTTTAGGTCGCCCTACACAATTATTATATAATATACTACTTATCGATTCCGACGATAGGTTGATTCGTTCCCCCACCTGGGTTATCACCGAACTCCCGAACTCGAAGCTCCTCGTCGTCACACCACAAAGTATTAACTCCACCTTCTGTGAAGGTAAGGAGACTAGATGCTCGAAGAGGTATACCACGAACGTCCTCGTTTCCTCCGTGATGGAAGTCTAAGGTTACAAAACATGAAATCATGAGTTAAAACTCAATCAAAGAACACTAACCACAAGGTATATGTTCGGTTCATACAATAAACTAGGATTATGGGTTTCCGAAATTTATGCGAGTCTTGGATTTATGATCCTTAAGTGTTAGAAGTTCATAAACAACAATATTTTAACAAAGTTGAAATAAAAATCCCACTAAGTACTTGACTTAGGGTTTCGGCCAAGCATAGATAAATAGGCTAGGAATTTCTAAATTTTCCAATCTCTTTAGGTTAGCATCCATACATAGTAAGGAGCTTGAAACCATGATCATTTTGGAAATGGAAAAATCAAATGTCTTAGACCATGAACCCTTAGGTTCGGCCTTAACAAGTTTGTGAGGTTAGAGATCTTTAAATCATCCAATCTTTTGGACATAACATCCTTTAACATGAAGGAGCTTTAATCCATAATCATCTTGGAAAACAAAATAAAATAACACATCCTAGGTCAAATGTTACATTCGTCCATCATAGGAAAATAAAGCAAGAAAATATTTTAAACTTTCCAATCCCTTGGATTTAGCATCCTTATACATCAAGAAGCCTTAATCCATGATCACTTTGGAGAAACACCAACTTAGCATCAATGTCTTAAACTACTTAAAGTTTAGGCCTTTACATGAAAATGTGTAAAATCTCTAAACTTTTCCAATCACTTAAACCTAACATCCTTTATTACAAAGGATCCCTTGGTCATAATCATCTAGGAATAGAACTCAAATACAAGTCCATACAAGCAAAGTTAAACAAAACCCACCAAAACCAAAAAGCATGGTTTCAGTCTCATCAAGAAAATAGGGTTAGAAATTTTTTTTTACACAAACTTTTATTATGTTGTAGTAGGAGTAAAAATAGGAACATAGGAATTGGTTTCAACTCAAACGGAGTTTTCTACCATTTTTAAGAGATTTTAGAAGTTTGAAAGCTTAAAGGAAACTTAAAGCAAAACTATAAACATAGAGACAAGAACTTGAAAAATAGACAACATAGGATCATTGCCCTCAACAATATGAAGAACTTTTATGAAGAACTTAAAGTAAAAATCTTGATAAAAAGATGCATTATAGAAGAGAGAAGAAGAAGAAATGTAATAAGGTGTAAAGGTGGGAAAATGGAGGAAAAGTGAAGTGTGGAAATGAAGAGTATTTATAGAGAGTGAGAGAGAGGGGCAAGGTTTTGGAGAGGAAAAAGAAGAGAAAAAGAAGGTTTGCTTGTAGGGAAAGAAATAAGGTAAGGTGTGGTAAGATGGAGGTATGGTGTTGAGGTATGGTTGGAGAGAGAATGTAAGAAAAAGTGAGATTTTGAAAAAAAATCAAGATTCACTTTTGAGATGTGTCATAGCCTTCACATCAAGTCACTCCATGTCACTTCATCCTCTTGATGCTATGCTCCATTGCGTATCAGATGACTTCCCCGATCGTATTTCCCGATGATTTCGCCCGGGAAATCCCTGAGATTTGGCCCCGAACAAGATTTTTCGAAAAACTCAAAACCCACACAAAACATCATAAAAATACTAACCGTCTCGTTCACGAATTAAAATTTGGTCTCTAGCTCAGTAAACTTGTAATCGGCGGTGGAGAACGCATGACCGGCTTTAAGTCTGAATTTTCAACCGAAATTTTTACCGTAACCCTCTACCATAAATTAGACTATGAATATGATTTTATTTTAATCAAAAACACTTTCTAACTCTCAAATTAAAATATAATTAATTATATTTTAACCGGTTGAACCCCATAATTAAAATCAGGCTGTTACATTACTACCCCTCTAAAAAAAAATTCCGTCCTCGGAATTTCTTAACTCAAAACTAGACCTCATCTTGTAATCGTATCTTAATCTAAAAAATCCCATATTATATTTCCCATCGCTGTCTTTCCCAGAGGTGACAACAATAACTTCATAACAGAATTCATTCTTATATTGTTCTATTTATCCTCGAAACAATCCATCACTACATTATATTCATTGTCCTTAACATTTCACCTTGATCTATCATCTTTGAATGACATAATTAAAACTTAATCCTTTCCTTCTTCTTACTACTGATCCAAAGGAGGACCTTATTTCAACATCTAACTCCCGTAATTAACACCAAAATCCATTTCAACATCTAACTTCTACAATTAACACCGCAATCAATACTACCCTAACTTCCTACTTAATGTATCCATTCACAGTTTTAGATCCTTGTAGCGTATTCCACTATTCCAGATTATATCAAAATCACACATCTTAATACTCAAAAGAACATTATTGCACCTCTTAATGCAATTAAAACCAAAAGAAGTTATCTTTCCTGCTCATATTCATCTTCGGTAAAACTACTATAGGTACTTTTCCTTTAATCTTCCAAATTCATACCATCCATACTAACTACGAGTATTTGATCATTACCTTAGATTCTCTTAGTAATACTATGCCTCGATCAACATTTGACGTATAGTAATTGTCTCACTCACTGATATTGATCTTAAGGGTTCACATCCTACCAGTCACAACTATACCTCAATAAAAATCTCATCACTTTCTTGTCTATCATGCTACTTAGACAAACAAACAAAGTCTACCAGATATCAAATACATACCTCGTATGAGATCCCCATATTGAAAGGATTCAGCTCCCCTCACAGTAAACACTCTTCCAGTGGCCTGAGGTCTGGCCATCGGCAGTCCTGCTGCTGGAACTCCTTTTTTTTCAGCTCCTCCTCTCTGAACACTGGTTCCTCTATCATCAGCTACCAACTGCTACACACCAATGTTAGTTATCGTGTTCGGACTCAGTACCCAACTTCTAAGCATAGTCAATATCCGATGTGGATTCAACTAGACACGGCCAGTAACAACATCCTAAACATCGCAGTCCTTGATTCTGATCGGACATAACCCACAGTCCGTTTTAGAACCAAACGACTATGATACCAAAATGAGACACCACGTTGTGCCTCTTTGTGTCATTAGATTAATTACCATCTTAAATCAATTCTTAATCGCGCGCTTATCATGAAAAGTACGTAAAAATTAAAACTTATTTAATTATCACATAACTTCTGCAAATTTAAAAACACAACAACTTTAACATATGTAAATACACACCTAATTGTTCATTACAATACCAAAACACTGTTGAGGGTATCCTCTCAGTAGGATCCCTCACAAGCATAAAATTAATAACAGACGTACTTAGCGGAAATATAAAAATACTCCTTAGACACACTGGCCATAATGTCTAGACTCTAATCGCCATGGATCACAGCTCGACCCCCAGCGTCTGGTTCCTAAGAAGTTCCATCAAACTCCTCAGCAATCTCCGTTACATATAGAGTTCCGTTTAAATTAATGAACTTAAAGGACGAGAAGTTTAAAATGGTTTTTTAACAATTATGAGAAAACTACTATATGTATACTTCCCTAGTAATTTATGCTGAACTTAGCTTATACTTTGCGTATGCTGTAGCATCTAACTCCAACAAATAAAAGTTGTGTTTTCCAACACTTGAAAGATAATCTTCATTAAAACCTTTCTATTCCTAGATTCGTATTAATTAAACCCTCTTCTTGATGAGCTTGTTCCAGCTAGTTTAAAGACTTGAATAATTATTCATAATCTATTCAACATCAATTTTCCAATTAATGATTTAATCCTTATCTTCTAACTATTTCCACTTAACTTAGTTTTACCAAAATAAGAAATCTCCACATTCATTTAAGTTGATCAATCTTAAACAAACAACATTAAACGCAAATTAGAAGAAAATGGATAAACATAGCATAACATAACTTTTAGCTAAGCATTCATTACATGGTTTACATGCCCATAGCTAAAATAAGTTAGATCATAATGAGCTGAAGTAAACTAAGAAGTTAAAATAAAAAGAAGTTCATTACAATGGAGGACTTGAAAATAAGTAATAGTGGTGGAGGATGAAGAAGAGCTTGCAGCTGCTCTTCCCTAGGTCAGGCAATAGAACAGTGCTCTCTAAGAAAATGAGGTGTAAGATATGTCCTTTCCTAGGGTTTCTAAGGGTTTTATATGGGAACCTCTCTCTTCCTTTTTGGTCCAACATTTACTACTATTAAATTAAAGACCTTGGCCCATTTCCAGATTTCTGGGTGTCCTGATCCCTAGGCGCACGCGTGGAGCTCCCACCCAACTAGAACAAGTGTATCCAGCAGGAGAGAGAAAAGGTGTCCTAATCTTTTGTTCTCTTCTGATAGGCATCAGTGGACTTCTTTGCTGCAACATTCAAGAACTCCTTGCTAGTGCTTCAGATATGCTCCAACAAACCACTGGATTAACATACAAAAGCATCATAAGCAAGTTTTCACAATAAACAGTAAAATAACTAACCAGGCATGAACCAAGGACGCATATTCACAAACTTGTACTATTATTCACAAAAACTGCCACTATTACTTCAAGGTAACAACAAGTCTAAGTAAAGGTAATGAATAACTGTTATTTCTAAGAGTTATCACACCCCCAAACTTGAACCATTGTTTCTCCTCAGGTAATGAAAAAAAAAAACAAACGCACAAACAATCCTACAAACTACTGGATGTGCATGGACCACACAAAATTTTCATTCCTACCAAACATAAGGATTTCCACTTGCATCATAACAATCCACTCTCTCCATCATGCAACACATCTAATATTTAACTATGACTCAGCCTTGAATTAGACTCAACACATGTTACATCATGTTCTCTCAGAACAGTTGGTTCTATTTCTCACCCTCCCAGCAATTTAGCTCACTGCTATCACAATCACACAGCTTTGATCTAAGCTTGAGAATGTTATAACACGATTAAGACATAATCAAAATTGCACATAGAAAGAGGGCTTAACAGGTTGTAATGGGGCTTAGGACAAGTGTGATTAAACTTAGATAAGTAGCTAACACTAAGTAGAGTGTAAAGATGCTTATCACTATAGTTCATCACCCTAAGTGTTCTTTACAACCCAATTTTCTATCATCACCAACATTCCTTCCCTAATTTCCCTTTTTAGGTTTCCACCTTTATTGTTTCATATTTTGTTAAGACCAAAGAACTTTTCTTGTCACATTTTTAGGTACTTCACTGTTCTTTGCTCTCATTTTCTGTGTTTTTTTAAAAGAAAAATGCAGCATTCATATTTTGTGTCCTATTCATTCTTGCTGCACTACTCCTCAATTACTCCCCTTATGTTTAAGCTGTACAGTACCCCCAAACTCAGGATGGCGCTTGTCCTCAAGTCACCCCCAAACTTAGGCTAAGAGCACACCATAACAACCACCCTTAAACTCTACTTATGTGGGTTGCTTTGTTTTTCAGGTTAAGGGCTTGTAGTGAGGCTAATTAATAGAACAAGGGGCTGAGGCTAAAAGGGTTTATTCAATGGATATTCACAAAATGTAGGCTTTTACAGGCTCTAGTTGAAATTAAATAAATAAAGTGCCGCAAGCAGAAATTGTGTGAAACAAAGTTGTTTCCATATCAGTCAGACTCAACAAAAACTTTACAGAGAATGCATGAGAGTGATATGTTTGTAGTTAGTTACAGTTAATCAAACTCACAAATTATGGGGTCATGCTGCAGCATACATTTCATCTCAAACAAAACCAGTCATTATCAATTGGTTAACTGTGCACGGTCAAGTCAGTGTGTCATGTTATTAAGCATGTGTTCCATCCAACAATTTTAGCCACACAAAAAGGCCCTTTCATTGGCCATTCATTCATTCATTTTTTGTAATCATTCAAAAATTGTGGCCCATGCACACCAGAAACAGACAGAATTGCAAACAAAATATGTCCCTACACATTGAGTCCTAACAGATAGGTAACATAAAAGGTCCTGGTGACCATCTAACTACAGGAAGTAGAAAACATAAACACGGGTAATGATTAGAGGGCAGAAATTTAAAGCATCCTGATATGGGATGCTGCAACAAGCTGCACCACCCTCTTTGCTCTGTTTCAAAAGCTTAGGTTCTTGATGCATGTGCTCCTCCTGGTGCCTCCACGTTTAGTGGAGGACACCTTCTTCCTCGTTGCTCTAGTGATCAAGACATCTTTCTTTTCATCATTTTCTTCTTCTTCTTCTTCTTCTTCAACTTCCTCATCTTCAGCCTCTTCATTAGCCTCATCAACCTGCTCAGCCTCTTTATCTTCTTCCATTTCAGAAACCAATGCTATAGCTTCCACCATTTTTCCCTTTGTTGCACCAGATGATAGAGCCAGCTTTGATTTCTTTGATGGAGGAGGATCTAGGGATTCCTCCTCCTCTTCTTCACTTGTACCATACTCAGCAACAATCTGGCTGATGGTGCTCCCCCTTCTAGCTGTATTTTTAAACTTTTTTAACTTACTTAGAGGTCTGAAAAGCAGTTTTGGCAGCTTGATTAGCAAAGGGTAGTGCTTCTTTAGCTTCTCCAGTGCGAGCTCTTTTTGTGCCCCCTTGGTCTTTCTGGGGGCTTTTCAGAGACCACCTTTTTCTTGTTGCTGTCTGACGCGATCTCGGCAAGTGTACCGGGTCGTTGCAAGTAATAAAACGGTAAGAACCGGATATCGTCATCAGGGATCGTGGACAAGTACCACTTCACAAATTGGACTACTATCTAGGCGATCAAGTTTGTAATGAAGGTAGCTCTAACATCTAATGAAACAAACAAGAATAAAATGTTTTTGTTCTTTTAGGTATTTTATCAAACACTTAACAGGAAAACAGAGATGGGATCAACAAATGGATAGAATTGTTAGGGTTAGACTAGGCTAATCCTCCTTTGGTTGCTATGAAATTGTAAATAACACAATTCCTAATTCAATTATGACAATCAAATCTTCTCAATTACTCAAACCCTAATGTCTTAGGTGGATTAAGATGAAAGTTTGCATTAAGAGTCAAGATTCATAATATTGGAAGCACCCCAAGACCTATGTCTAGGTTCATGAACTACTTGGCATTTGATTCATGAGCATGCCCTAATATCAATCTTTCAACTGTCTATCAAAGCAACTAATCATTCCTAGGATGATCAAACCAAGGAAAGCATTAAGTATGGAATCAAACACTCATAAAGAAATAGGAAATTGTATTACAACCACATCATGTTACAACCAAATTCATAAAAACCATAATCTAACCCCAACAAGGGGGAGGTTTAGCTACACATAATCAACGGGAAATGCAAAAGAAAAGATACAGAGACGAAGGAAGGAAGGAACTCCATGGAAGGTTGCCCAGCAAAAGCCACAGCAGCAGAGAGTCTATTTTTAGGGTTTTTGGCCGCCTCTTTTTTTTTCCCACACGAATCTCCCTAAAACAGCTTATAAATAGAGGTTCTCGGTTTCGCGCGCTCGCGGGGCGAGACATGGTTCGCGAGGCGAGACAGAAAGGGTGACATCTCTGTCACAGTCAGGCCTTCAGGCTCGCGAGGTAAGATTCTGTCTCGCGTGGCGAAACTTCCAGAATTCTGCTTAGCTCAATTTCTTCTCTTTTCAGGCTCTATTTTCATCCAAGCTTCATCATGGCCAAATCTTGGGCAATTAATCATAAATTCCTGCAAAACAACACACAAGACCACCTTATCTGTTCCAAAGGAAAAACTAACCAAAATCAAACTAAAATGTCCTAACTATATGCAAATGCATGCAGAAATGCACATAGAAAATGAGGTGAAATCACACTCATCACTGTCAGTGGCCAAAGCTATTGCTTGCTTTTGTGAAGGGGCAACACCCATCCAAGAGTGATCCGAAGAGGTGATGTGAGCAGGGGTTACATTAATGTGGATATTTGGGTGGGTGGTAGCAGGAGTGGGTTCAGTAGAGGCTTTCTCTTGTTCTTCAGCAGGGGGAAATAATTCTCTTGGGAACATGGGAATGGAGGTGAGACACCCCGTTGTGCCCCATTGTATTATTACATTAAATCCTTAATTAGTTATTTACTTAATCGCGCGCTTACTGTTGAAAATACGTAAAAATTAAAACTTAAATAATAATCATATAACTTATGCAGATATAAAACACACCAAAACTATTTTACATAAATACACACATAATTATTCTTTATTTTACACAACACGGTTTAGGGTATCCTCTCAGTAGGATCCCACACCGGTACTTATTTATACAAACATGCTTATAACTAACTGAAACAAAACATCTTATGTGACTCACTGGCCTTAAACTAACTACACCACATTATTAGTATCAGTAAGTTGTTCTTCAGCGTCAACTTCATACGGAACATCGTTCAACTCTTCAACTATCTCCGTCTCGTATGGGTTTCCATCCATCTCCTCCGTAAAATAGTCGTCCATATGGTCTTCTAACGTAACAAAGTAGACATACACCAAAAATACAGAAATAGGGAGATAAGAAACAGTTCTATCATCATAAGTGGAAAAGATTCATAGCATATAATACAATAATAGTCACAGACACGCATCATTCAAAATCAACAATCATCCTCAATTCACTATATCATCCTCTACCCTTCAACTCATGCAACTAGACCTTTATGCTGATGTGGCCACTACTACTCCTGTCACACATCCCTCGTTAGGGATGCCAGTCAGTCGTCCAAGTGACACGTTCCCCACGCCGGTGCACATTCTTATCCATGGTAAGAATGCTCATGCAAAGCAATGACACTATAGCTGCAACTGTATCGTCGGTGCACACCCTGATTCTCTCTCTCACTCTGTCAAGGGTGCTCATGCAAAGCAATGACACTATAGCTGCACAACTTAAATTCTAATTTGGAACGGTCTACAAGAACTTCGGACCTCGTGTATCTCAAATACACGGTTGTGAACAACAATGCAACACATGATTCTCACTGACTTTTATCAATAACAACCTAGTACCTCAACCTTCCATCAAAGTCTCAACACCTTTTTCCTCTTAGATAAAACCACTTAATTAGGCTAGGCACCTCTAAATCACCTTTATTCTCTCACCCAAACAATTATCTCCCGAACAACACATATCCTTACTTAAAAATCAGCTAAGCACAATATTAAAAACCAGGCGAGATCATCTCTAACCATATATCGAATATTGTTGAACCAAGCAATTCAATTATCATCAAGCTATAATACATTCTCACATAAACATATTAATCATCATAAAATATCATTCAACAGAATAAAAATCACCAAATTTAAGAACTACGAATAGTATACCTGGGATAACTTCCCAGGAAAAAGAGGTGGTGATAAACACGCTTAAATACCAAGTTTTTCCTTAGCCAGAAATTACCCAGACATATACCATTCCAACCTCAAAATAGCATATTAACATCCATATCATAAAGTATCAATTCGATATAAATAATAAAAGCAAATCATCCATCAACGGTTAATAAATATCAACATAATATCAATAAAATAATCAAACACCATAAAATATCACTTAAAACAAATTATCACAGCCAGCATATCACAATCAGATCAAATAATAAATAAAGCCAAACATCCTCAATATCATAAAATCAACCTTAATGTCGATAAACCTACAATCCCCGAATCACCATTTGTTTTACAGAAAAGGTTTTCAATGTGATTTTGGTCTTGTCGGTTACTCAACTACTAGTAGGGTTTAGGTCGCCCTACACAATTATTATATAATATGCTACTTATCGATTCCGACGGTAGAATGATTCTTTCCCCCACCTGAGTTTGCACCGAAAACACGTACTCGACGATCCTCGTTATCCCGCCACGAGTTAACACAATCACCTTCAACCAAACAACATATCTATAATTAATCAACTAACATCCATCTATGACACTTTAGGGCTAGGTTCGGCCAAGACTTAGAAATAGGTTTAGGATTATCTTCTTAATGTCATCTTTTGGATCCTAATTACTAGAGTCTTAACTAACATAGATTACTTATTACATGACTAAAATTTGAAACAAAATCCTCTAACCTTTAGGGTTAGGGTTTAGGCCAAGGGATGACTTTTAGGGTTCACAATCCTTAAAATTCCTAATCATGATTAAGTCATAGATTAATGATCCTTGATTACCCTAAATCATGGATTAGTGACTAAATAACTAACTTTAAAACTCAAAACTTTCTAACTCTTTTATACATAGATTCGGCCTTGATAGGTTCATAGGGTTAGGGTTCTTAGTTTAATAAACCAACTTGGATTTATTAATCATACATACTAATAGCTTGATTAACAAGATCATTAATGAAAACCATGAACAAAAACTCTACCAAACCTACTTTGATAGATTCGGCCAAGGCTAGGTTTTCAAGAAAGAAATTTTTGATTGCTTCATGCTCTTGGATTTAGATAGTAGACATGATATCTAGAAGATAGAAAGTAGTTTCATCATCATTAGATTTTCCTAGGATTTATTATTATTTTTCAAAGTTCTAGGGTTTGAAACTTGAAAATGATGAACCACCATGATATAAGTCTTGAATCAAGAAACTCTCTAAAGAACATAGACATGATTTAAGACAAATATTAGGATTTACCTCTTGAGAATCAATGATGAAGACAATCCAAGAACTTGCTTTGAAAAACTTAGAACTAAGAACTTAGAACTTTAGAGTTTTAGAAGACAACTAACCAAAGAACTAAATGAAAAGTGAGAGAAAGGTATTTATAGTGTAAGTGGCGACATCTCAAGAAGGATCTAGATGAAGATGAGTTGTCATGTTAAAAGGATCAAAGTGCAGTTAAGTTCCAAGGACCAAATTGCAAAGATTCCAATAGTTGAAGGACTAGTTTGCAAATAGACAATAGAATGTCATGATGATGAGTTTAATCACATTAAATGCTAGCTTATCTTTGACTTAATTGGCTGATTTGGTGTCATAGATATTTTAGAGAAAACCTAACTTGTTGAAGAAGATTTGTTGAAGAAGATTGTTGAAGAAGATTGTTGAAGAAAAATCAAGAATGATGTAGAAAAGTGTGGAACATTCTAGAAAAATCTTGATTCATCCATCAAATGAGAAAGTCATCTTCTCTCATGGGATTATGTATTTGGGCTTGACACATTTGGGCTTAGTTTCATTTTCTTGTTTGTTGTGGGGCCCACTTGAAGATTTAAGCCTTTAAGCTTAAGATAAGAAACTTAAATGGGCTTTATGGACTCAACTATGAACTAAAAAGATTTGGCCCTATAAGCCACGACCATTTAGGATTAGAAACAAGGATTCTAGCCCAATCCACTTGAAAAAACGAAAAAAACTAATTTAGGGACAAAAGGGTAATTTACAGAAAGTTCAGGGACTTACAGTAAATTTTGAAATTTTCTATTTAACCCTGAAAAACCTTCTAGACTTAAAAATATGATTCATCCCATTGAATCATCTCAAAATCCTAAGATAAACCCTCTATCCACTCTTAGAAACTCTAATTTCCCTTCCGTCGTCTACCCGATTACGTGTTCCGCCTGAAAAACGTAAATTATTTTATTTTTTTCTGAAAAAAATTCTATCAATACAGAATCGTAGAAAATAAAATACCAAACTTAAGTCTTTCGTTCACGAATTAAAATTTGGTTTTCTGAGCAGTAAACTTTTACTGTCAGCGAAAACACAGAAAACGGCAGACCGGCTTCCGTCTGAATTTTCAACCAAAAACTTCCCCGTAACCTTATGAAAATAAGTATAACAAGGAAATGACCTTGGTTTATCCAAAATCATTTTCTAAGTCTCGGATAAAAATATATATTTATATATTTATTACCGATATTACAAAACAGCAAAAATCGGGGTGTTACATTACTACCCCTCTTAGAAAAAAATTCCGTCCTCGGAATTTCTTAACTCAACACTAGACATCATCTTGTAATAGAATCTTAATCTAAAGCTCCAACAATATATTTCTCATCGCTGTTTTTCCCCTAGGTGACAGCGGTAACTTCATAACAAAATTCATTCTTATATCGTTCTATTTATCCTCAAAACAATCCATCACTACATTATATTCATTGTCCTTAACATTTCACCTTGATCTATCATCCTTGAAGGACATAATTAAAACTTAATCATTTCATTCTTCTTACTACTGATCCACTAGAGAACTTTATTTCAACATCTAACTCCCGCAATTAACACCACAATCCATTTCAACATCTAACTTCTACAATTAACACCTAAATCGAACTACCCTAACTTCCTACCTCATGTATCCAATCACAGTCTTAGTTCCTTAAAATGTATTTCACTATTCTAGATTATATCAAAATCACACCTTTCAAGTCTCCAAATAAACATCTCAACATTACGTAAGATAAAATCAAAAGAACAACACCTGTTAGGATTATCTAACTTAACAAATTTGAATTTCTCTAGTAACCTCAATTTACATCGAAAATCATCTTTTCTGCTCATATTCAACTTAGGTGAAAGCTCATATTCAACTTAGGTGAAATTACTATATACACTTTCGTTTACTCTTCCCAAACTCATACAATCCATCTTAACTACGATCATTAATCATTGCCCTAGATTCCATAATGATACTATGCCTCGATCAACATTTGATTTATAGTAATTGTCTTACTCACTAATATTGATCTTAATCTTACCAGTCATATCTATATCTCAAAACTACCATCACTTCCTATTTATCCTACTATAGGGAAACAATACTTAGGTATTATACCTAGATTATATGTTGCTCAATCAAGTCTTAATTGTAATCCATAACCATCAGAGGTTAAGGTGAAATCCTAACTCACCATTTAAACAAGAACAACATATCATTATAACCATTATCTCAAAAATAAAAGGCTACAAAGCTTCAACCAAATGAATCCTATACTAGCTAAGCTCCAAACTAATTCGTTATCTCTTTATTATTTTCAAGGACTACCCATACTATCCAAATATATCAAGCACTTAAGATAAAGTTCCTTTAATAACAATTATCCCACAACAATCTATACTTTCACTATAATTGATTTTAAACAAGTATGAAAACCACAACAGACTAACTAAAAAAAACTTGCGGATTTCCGTTACCATCTTCAGACTTTCCCACCAAGACCACGATTTCCACTTCCATAAGATTATCGACAAGTGTTTACAATAAATGTCATATTCTTAACAACTATATGACACTGATGTCAGACACATACCTTATATGAGATCTGCAGAGTGAGAAGGTTCAACTCCCCTCATTGTAAACACTCTCCCATTGACCCACTGTCCGCAATCTCTAGCTATATGACCAGGTTTTCCACAGTGGAAGCAACTAGGTTTCTCCTTGCAATTTCTAACATGATGAGGTCCTCCACATCTGAAGCACACCAAGCTCTTTTTGCGGTCACGACCTGCTCCTGGATCTCTTCTCCTAGCTTCACCTCCATAACTTCCAGTTTCCTTACCAGCAGCTACAGTCTGATGCCTATTTCTCTGTCTACACTTACGAGCATAATGACCTGGTTTACCACAATGGAAACAACTAGGTTTTTCCGTGCAATCTTTAAAATGATGCGATCCTCTGCATCCGAAGCAAACATAGACTTGTTGTTGTTGATCCAATCTAACCACTAGTGTTGGTGCAGTTGTCTGCACCGGTTTAGTATATGGTCCCCATCTCCCTTGAGAACCACTCTCTACCCTCCTTGGCGAACCTGATCGATTAGGGCCTCCACTTCTTGGTTGTTTCACCAGACATCTTGCCTCTGGTCTATGCTTTCTATAGCACTGCAACTATCAACCAACTCCGGAAAACACTGAATATCTAAATACACTACAGCTCTTCGCAGCTCATGTCGCAATCCTTCTTCAAACCTTCTACACTGCCAATCCTCATCTGGGAATCTCTGATAGAATTCTGAAAACTTAATCAGAGCCTCAAAGCGTGATACATAATCGCCTACAGTCATGTTTCCTTGTCGGAGACTAGTAAACTTCCTCTCCTTCGCACGTCGGACTACATTCGGAAAATAATTCTCGAAGAAGCATTCGATAAACAAGCGCAGTGAGATAATCCTACCCTCTAACTCCAGTATTCTTATCTTACCTCTCCACCAAGACTCTGCTTCTGCAGTTAGCATGCATGCAGCATAAGTCACTTTCCTCTCCTCCATGCAGCGCATGGTGTCAAATATCTTCTCTATCTCTTGTACCCATCATTTTGCCTTCTTTGGGTCATAGTCCCCTCGGAACTGTGGTGGCTTCCCTTTTAGGAAAGTAATCGATTCTGCCTCTTCAGTTTCAATGGCTGTTATTTGATTCTGCAGTTCCTGCCGCTCTTTGTTTATTTGTAGCATCTTCGTATTCTGCTGTGTTTGTAATAACAAGGCAGCAGCTATCGTTTCCATGATATTGGGAGTCGCAGATGACTCTCCTCCATTTCCAGTAGGATTAACCTCACCGTTGTCAGCTCCAATGGTTCCCTCAGGAGATCTGTCACCACTAATAATCGGACTTCTTCTTTCATGAGCCATGATTCTGTAACAGAAATCATCCTCTCTCATCAGTATGACATATAATACTACATAGACAGGTATATAAATACCATATGCCATACTAATGCTAATCATCGCATCGGGTTCGGACACACTACCCAACTTCTAAGCATAGTTAAAATCCGATGTGGACTCAACTAGACACGGCCAGTAACAACATTCTAGACCTCACAGTCCGATTAGAATCGAACTGCTCTGATACCACCAAATGAGACACCCCGTTGTGCCCCATTGTATTATTACATTAAATCCTTAATTAGTTATTTACTTAATCGCGCGCTTACTGTTGAAAATACGTAAAAATTAAAACTTAAATAATAATCATATAACTTATGCAGATATAAAACACACCAAAACTATTTTACATAAATACACACATAATTATTCTTTATTTTACACAACACGGTTTAGGGTATCCTCTCAGTAGGATCCCACACCGGTACTTATTTATACAAACATGCTTATAACTAACTGAAACAAAACATCTTATATGACTCACTGGCCTTAAACTAACTACACCACATTATTAGTATCAGTAAGTTGTTCTTCAGCGTCAACTTCATACGGAACATCGTTCAACTCTTCAACTATCTCCGTCTCGTATGGGTTTCCATCCATCTCCTCCGTAAAATAGTCGTCCATATGGTCTTCTAACGTAACAAAGTAGACATACACCAAAAATACAGAAATAGGGAGATAAGAAACAGTTCTATCATCATAAGTGGAAAAGATTCATAGCATATAATACAATAATAGTCACGAGACACGCATCATTCAAAATCAACAATCATCCTCAATTCACTATATCATCCTCTACCCTTCAACTCATGCAACTAGACCTTTATGCTGATGTGGCCACTACTACTCCTGTCACACATCCCTCGTTAGGGATGCCAGTCAGTCGTCCAAGTGACACGTTCCCCACGCGCGGTGCACATTCTTATCCATGGTAAGAATGCTCATGCAAAGCAATGACACTATAGCTGCAAGAATCGTATCGTCGGTGCACACCCCGATTCTCTCTCTCACTCTGTCAAGGGTGCTCATGCAAAGCAATGACACTATAGCTGCACAACTTAAATTCTAATTTGGAACGGTCTACAAGAACTTCGGACCTCGTGTATCTCAAATACACGGTTGTAGAACAACAATGCAAAACATGATTCTCACTGACTTTTATCAATAACAACCTAGTACCTCAACCTTCCATCAAAGTCTCAACACCTTTTTCCTCTTAGATAAAACCACTTAATTAGGCTAGGCACCTCTAAATCACCTTTATTCTCTCACCCAAACAATTATCTCCCGAACAACACATATCCTTACTTAAAAATCAGCTAAGCACAATATTAAAAACCAGGCAGATCATCTCTAACCATATATCGAATATTGTTGAACCAAGCAATTCAATTATCATCAAGCTATAATACATTCTCACATAAACATATTAATCATCATAAAATATCATTCAACAGAATAAAAATCACCAAATTTAAGAACTACGAATAGTATACCGGATAACTTCCCAGGAAAAAGAGGTGGTGATAAACACGCTTAAATACCAAGTTTTTCCTTAGCCGTAAATTACCCAGGACATATACCATTCCAACCTCAAAATAGCATATTAACATCCATATCATAAAGTATCAATTCGATATAAATAATAAAAGCAAATCATCCATCAACGGTTAATAAATATCAACATAATATCAATAAAATAATCAAACACCATAAAATATCACTTAAAACAAATTATCACAGCCAGCATATCACAATCAGATCAAATAATAAATAAAGCCAAACATCCTCAATATCATAAAATCAACCTTAATGTCGATAAACCTACAATCCCCGAATCACCATTTGTTTTACAGAAAAGGTTTTCAATGTGATTTTGGTCTTGTCGGTTACTCAACTACTAGTAGGGTTTAGGTCGCCCTACACAATTATTATATAATATGCTACTTATCGATTCCGACGGTAGAATGATTCTTTCCCCCACCTGAGTTTGCACCGAAAACACGTACTCGACGATCCTCGTTATCCCGCCACGAGTTAACACAATCACCTTCAACCAAACAACATATCTATAATTAATCAACTAACATCCATCTATGACACTTTAGGGCTAGGTTCGGCCAAGACTTAGAAATAGGTTTAGGATTATCTTCTTAATGTCATCTTTTGGATCCTAATTACTAGAGTCTTAACTAACATAGATTACTTATTACATGACTAAAATTTGAAACAAAATCCTCTAACCTTTAGGGTTAGGGTTTAGGCCAAGGGCTGACTTTTAGGGTTCACAATCCTTAAAATTCCTAATAATGATTAAGTCATAGATTAATGATCCTTGATTACCCTAAATCATGGATTAGTGACTAAATAACTAACTTTAAAACTCAAAACTTTCTAACTCTTTTATACATAGATTCGGCCTTGATAGGTTCATAGGGTTAGGGTTCTTAGTTTAATAAACCAACTTGGATTTATTAATCATACATACTAATAGCTTGATTAACAAGATCATTAATGAAAACCATGAACAAAAACTCTACCAAACCTACTTTGATAGATTCGGCCAAGGCTAGGTTTTCAAGAAAGAAATTTTTGATTGCTTCATGCTCTTGGATTTAGATAGTAGACATGATATCTAGAAGATAGAAAGTAGTTTCATCATCATTAGATTTTCCTAGGATTTATTATTATTTTTCAAAGTTCTAGGGTTTGAAACTTGAAAATGATGAACCACCATGATATAAGTCTTGAATCAAGAAACTCTCTAAAGAACATAGACATGATTTAAGACAAATATTAGGATTTACCTCTTGAGAATCAATGATGAAGACAATCCAAGAACTTGCTTTGAAAAACTTAGAACTAAGAACTTAGAACTTTAGAGTTTTAGAAGACAACTAACCAAAGAACTAAATGAAAAGTGAGAGAAAGGTATTTATAGTGTAAGTGGCGACATCTCAAGAAGGATCTAGATGAAGATGAGTTGTCATGTTAAAAGGATCAAAGTGCAGTTAAGTTCCAAGGACAAAATTGCAAAGATTCCAATAGTTGAAGGACTAGTTTGCAAATAGACAATAGAATGTCATGATGATGAGTTTAATCACATTAAATGCTAGCTTATCTTTGACTTAATTGGCTGATTTGGTGTCATAGATATTTTAGAGAAAACCTAACTTGTTGAAGAAGATTTGTTGAAGAAGATTGTTGAAGAAGATTGTTGAAGAAAAATCAAGAATGATGTAGAAAAGTGTGGAACATTCTAGAAAAATCTTGATTCATCCATCAAATGAGAAAGTCATCTTCTCTCAGGGGCTTATGTATTTGGGCTTGACACATTTGGGCTTAGTTTCATTTTCTTGTTTGTTGTGGGGCCCACTTGAAGATTTAAGCCTTTAAGCTTAAGATAAGAAACTTAAATGGGCTTTATGGAGTCAACTATGAACTAAAAAGATTTGGGCCTATAAGCCACGACCATTTAGGATTAGAAACAAGGATTCTAGCCCAATCCACTTGAAAAAACGAAAAAAACTAATTTAGGGACAAAAGGGTAATTTACAGAAAGTTCAGGGACTTAACCGTAAATTTCGAAATTTTCTATTTAACCCTGAAAAACCTTCTAGACTTAAAAATATGATTCATCCCATTGAATCATCTCAAAATCCTAAGATAAACCCTCTATCCACTCTTAGAAACTCTAATTTCCCTTCCGTCGTCTACCCGATTACGTGTTCCGCCTGAAAAACGTAAATTATTTTATTTTTTTCTGAAAAAAATTCTATCAATACAGAATCGTAGAAAATAAAATACCAAACTTAAGTCTTTCGTTCACGAATTAAAATTTGGTTTTCTCGAGCGATGAACTTTTTATCACAATGAAAACACGGAAAACGGCAAACCGGCCACATCTGAATTTTCAACCAAAAACTTCCCCGTAACCTTATGAAAATAAGTATAACAAGGAAATGACCTTGGTTTATCCAAAATCATTTTCTAAGTCTCGGATAAAAATATATATTTATATATTTATTACCGATATTACAAAACAGCAAAAATCGGGGTGTTACAGGAGGTCTCCAGCTGCATCTTGTTAAGCTTGAAAGTCTACTTCTCCCATTGAAACTAGAGATAGAAGAACTCCCAGAATAATTTGTCCCTCTGGATATGTTGATAGAGCATATCAGTCAATTGACCCAGCTTTTGCTCCAGCACTCCAGAGTGATCCTGCTGCTCTGGAGCGCCTTCATGTTACAACTTGAAAGCGCTTGCTTTAGCAGCTTTTTCTGAGTTAGAGAAGAGCCTCATGATACAATTCATATCAATTGCCCTAAAGTTCTTCTCAAGCCCTTCCCCTGGGTTGTACTCGATTCCTTGTTGTAAACAGAGGTTCGTTATTAAACATGGGACAATAGGGTTCCATTTCTTCTTCATGGCGCATGATGAAATTTCTTGCTTAATCAGATCTGCCACATTAATCTTCTTCTCTTTCAGAATGCAGTGAAGGAGAACCAGCCTCTCCTTCTCCACTGTCTCCAAATGGGTTGTTGGGGAGAGCTTATGACGCAAGAAATGGTACCACACTTTTGCCAGTGGTTTCGGTATTGGCCTTGCTATCTTCAGTTGGCCCTTTGTCTGTGTGATCTATTCAGTCCCAGCAAAGGCAAAGTCTTTCTTCATCTGCAACATTTGTTTTTCAGTAGCCTTCTTCAAAGTGGTGTTGTGTTAAGTCACAAAGCATTTGACTCTGTCATGTGTCTGACTCATACTATGGTTAGCCCGTGTATGTTTTGATGAACCCAAACATTAAGCAAATGATTTTAATTGAATTGTGTGATTATTGCTAATCATATACTTGAGTTGTGTAGAAAAAGAACATTGACTTAGCAGGTCATTTCAACTAAAGGATGCTAAAGGATCAAAGCGTTTTCACATGCGTCTGACATCAAGGCATAACAAACAGTAATACGTCTGAAGATTGACTCAAGCTAAAACTAAGGCTAATATCATATCTCAGACTTCTTGTCTCCAAACTTCTTAGTTTCCAGAAGCAAGAAGACTCAGTGATAAGCAATTCAAAGTAAGAAGGCAAAATATCAATCCTAATCTAGCATATGCAAGAATGAAAGATGAAAATAAGCTCATCATCAACTCAATCTTTTGTTCACAAAGACTATGTTAAGTTTCCTTTGCACCTTTCTTCATTCGAATGAAGGAGAATCAAGAAGTTGTTTAAAAGCTATATGTAACACCCCCCTTGGGAATTACTTTGTAAACATGTGTGGAAATAAATTAAAAGGATAAATTAAAAGGATAAATTAAAGACGTAATTGTACCGTAGCGGTAATCTGGAATTACAACCTTAAAGAATAACTCTTAATAGCCAAACATCCAGACTGACCAAGTACCACTACTTTATGAGACACCAAAAGACCTAGAGCTGGTCACTCTACAGGACAATTATTGGAAATACCCTTGTGACATTTCCAACTAACGCATACGTCTTCACGCATCTAGAAGTTCAGTCCTCGAACGACTTAGTGAATTCCTTCGCTTCATCAGTAGTAGTATACCCAAGTACTACCTTAGTCTAAAATAAACCTGATATATTTGTAAGGGTGAGTTTCCAATATATGAGCTTTGATAAGACAACCCCATGCACGACACACAAATAGCATATACCATATATTCACAGATACAAAAATTATCTAAACAAAGAGAATAATTTAATTCAAAGGGTTTCATACCCGACGAAGAATCGTCATTTTATAAAAATGCATGACACTTCAATATTCAGGCTCTATTTTAATGCCTAATCTCCGGAGATCCCAACTTCTTTCAAATGAGCTGATCAGGCTCAAAAACACTTCATCTCAACCTTATGTGACCATTGCTCAAACAGCTATTGCAATTGTTCACATGACTCCTCCGTGACAACCACTCAAACAACTATTGCAGTTGTACACAGACTACACTGTCGGATAATCCACCTCAACCTCATGTGACCTTTGCTCAAACAGCTATTGCAACTGTTGACATGACTCCTCTATGACAACCACTCAAACAGCTATTGCAGTTGTACACAGATACATAACCACTCAAACAGCTATTGCAATTATGTACAGAGTCACTTGTGCAATAACCACTCAAACAGCTATTGCAGCTATGCACAAGTATTATCCGACCTCGTATGATAGTCACTTAAACAGCTATTGCATCTTAGTCATACGGCCCATTGTGACAACTATCCAACTATTGTTGTAGTCATACACATGGTAACTCATTGGTCCACACAGAACACAATGATCATAACACATGGCACGTCTGCCAAAAATGCATGAGAAAAACTTTTATTCTCGTTTTGTTTTCTTTATCGTAATAATCTTTCCTCATCGAAGCACAAAGCTAACGACCATGCTTAATTTCTTATTAAGACTTTCCCCTTAAACAAACACAGGACACACAGCCCAAATGTTTTAAACTCAACACAGGACACACAGTCCGAGTGCTCAATCACGAGGCCCTTAAACTGATGCACCAGTCTTAGGCTCGCGGATATGGAAATCACAATTTCCACATCAACTTAGGACACACAATCCACAAAATCGTTGCAGGACACTCAGTCCAATGACACAGATCCCTGATCTACGTGTCCACAGTACACTAGAACCCCGATGTCTAAGTTCCTAGGTTCATTTATCTTTTTGTAAAACATTTCGCTAAGTGAAAAACAAATACAAAACAAAAGCTCCGAAAACTTATCCAAGTTTAACGGAATAATTTCACTGAATAAAATTCTCTTACATAAATCATTTTTCTGTTAAAACGTTGATAAAATCTGAAAATCAATGATAAATTCCTTTCATTTCTAATTATTTTATTTCAGAAATAATTTCTCAATAAAGGTCAACTTTTAAAAAAAGAAATCAATAAATTAATTTATAATAATTAAATAAGTAAATATTTAATAATATTTAATATTTAATAATATTAAATAATTAAATATTTATATATATATATATATATATAACTTATATCACTTCTCTGACAGGAGTAATTGTTCTGACTGCTATAAAATATTATTTTAGGAACTTAATCACTTTAAATAACATTTTATAATAAAATTGAATTTATTTTACAAAAATTAGAGCCTGTGAAAAATTTCACGGTTTCGCCCTTACTGTTGCTTATTTGCACAGTTTCCACAAAATATTATTAAAACAATAATTTTTTCCATTTTTCTCAAAATCTCCCAAATTAATCCCTCTGATTAATTATCCAAGCATATTAAGTTTTTTATCCTTAATTAATTTTTTTAACACTGACCAATATCAGGTTCTCAGTCCAACACTCAACAACAGATAAATTTCAATCACAGAACAGCATGGCATATATCAATTCATGACATGCATCACAATTATAATATAACCAAATAATTATAATCATGTAAATCCACACATCACATCAATTCAATTACTCAGATAAATATCAAATCAATTCAACAGTCAACAGCAAATAGTGCAAGATCATAAAATATTTTCTACATAAAATTAATAAATGACTCCAACAATAAGCATGTGATTATCTTAAAATCCTCAGGCATACTCCCTTACCTCTTAAAGATTCGAACTTGCAGGTTCAATTAATCCCCCTATCCTGATCCGATTCTCCTCCGTCAGCTTAAGTCAAGCTAACTTGAATGATTCCTTCAAACGAATTGCAACCAAAATAAATCAAATCAAACAACAACATACTTGGATCATGAAGGTTAGGTTTCGGTCTCAACAAATTTTCTAGGTTAGGAAAGTTAAAATTTTGTTAACTTAGGGATTTATGATCCATAAGTAACTTAAACATGATTAAGCACTTAAACCAAGATCACGAACCAAGAACATGGATTAAAACTCATCTAGTTCCAAGAACTAGGGTTTCGGTTTTCTCAAGATCATAGGCTAGAGGTTTTTAAAATTTCCTTAACTCTTGGATTTAATCAACATACAAAACTTAGAGTTGGATTCAAGTGTCGCAAGACAACTTTTGAATCACAAATCCATCAAGTGTTCATAGCTAGGGTTTCGGCCTTTATGAAACAAATAGGTTAGGGTTTGATTTTTGATCTTCTATTTACTTACATACAAAGACTATCAAGGTACCAGAAGATTGAACCATGAATCAAGACATGAAAATGAAACAAAACCCATGAACATCACTTTGCCATGGAATCGGCCCAGTTCAGAAAGTTGGGAAAGAAATTTCTCATGATCACATTCTTCTGGATAATTAAAATAGAGATGATTATGAGATCATAGCAATTGGTTTCATGTAAAAAGGATTTTTCTAGAATTAGTTATGAATTTTTGAATCTAGTTTCATGAACTTTGAGTGAAATGAAGAACATGATGATTCATGTCATAAATCTACAAAAGTTGTGAAGAGAAAGGCTTTAAATGACAAGATAAAGAGTTGTTACCTCTTGATGATCAAATAAAATGATGATTTGGATGATGTTCTTCACAAAATCACCTTGGTGTTCTAAGTGTTCTTGAAAAGTTTAGAGAGAAAGATGAAGATTTAGAGTAGTTTCGGTAATTTGGACATATCTCTCAATATACTTGTCCGTTTTTTATGATCTTTATGTCGTTGGAAAGAAGAGAGAAAGATGAACAACTTTCATGTAGAAAGTTTTCCGAGATTCAGAATAGAAAACGGTCATAATCGCTATACCAAAATCTGCCGAATATGAACACTTATGGTTGTTCTTGAAGTTCTTAAGAGAACATTAAGTTTGGAGGAAGAAAATGACATAAAGAAATGAAGAAATTTGCCAAAGTGTGTTGCTAAAGAGGGGGAGCCGTGGGTTTTAGGGTTAGTTTGTTCAAAATTCTCAATGGCATGCCTTGAAATATTCATGAAGAGCCAAGGGTAAAATCGTCATTTCCCGGCAAAATATTTCTTTGTCATAAATGCGCCATTATGGACATTATGACGCAGATAAGCTCTTCATAAATGCCTGTCACATCGGTCAAATCCATCACCTTAGCCCCGTTGCTGACTCCTTGGTTCATCTGACGCAAGTTTTTCCTAGAGATATCTCGACGTATACGCCCACAACAAATATAATAATTTAATTTTTACTCTAAATTTTTCAAAACTTCCAGTATCGTAGTAAATACGATAAAAACATTTTTCATCTTGTTCACGAGTTAAAATTATGTTTTCTGAGCAGTAAACTTTTACTGTCAGTGAAAACACAAAATAGCAAACCGGTTTCCGTCTGAATTTTCAACCAAAAACTTCCCCGTAATCTTATGAAAATAAGTATAACATGGTAATGACTTTGGTTTATCCAAAATCATTTTCTAAGTCTCGTATAAAAATATATATTTATATATTTATGACCGATATTACAAAGCAGCGAAAATCGGGGTGTTACATTACTACCCCACTAAAAAAAATTTCGTCCTCGAAATTTGGTGACTCGAAACTAAACAGAATTTTGCAATCTCATCTTAACCGTAAGCTTTTACGTTGCCCCTTCACATCACTTCATTCCTCTTATTCCATATTCCATAACACAATTCATTCTTATGTCATTTCTACATATTCGTACTATCCTCAAAATTTCATCGGAGTTTATCACACTCGGAAAAAAAACAAAATCAAAATTTAATCACTTCCCTTATCAACATGGTTCCACTAGAAACCTTATTCCAATCATCTAGCTCTGAATATTATCACTAATACCAATAATGTCTTCACAGCATTACGCATCAACTCCCTACTCAAAATATTTAATTATAGCCTTAGTTTCTCTTGATTATAATTCACCATTCCAATTTGATATCACCTCACATCTCATTCTCATAATAACTTCATTGCATATCTTAATGCAATTAAACCAAAATAGATTATATAGAATAGAATTATCTAATTCTTAGCTTTTGAACTTTTCTAACACCTTAGTTTTACTCAAGAACTTCTCTTTTCCGATCACATTCACCCTAGGTAAAACTAACATAGACACCTTTCTGTAATGTCTTCCAATCATACAATTAAATCTTAGCGATGATCATTTTATTATTATCCTAGAGTTCTTTTAGCAAACTCTACCTCGATCATGACAAAATCTACCGAAATCATCTTATTTACTGATGTTAATTCTAGAAATTCTCGGCTTACTAGTCACATCTACACCTCAATAAAAATCCACTCACCTCTTGTCGTGCGTAGGTATTTGATAAGCCTCCGGCTTATCTAGTTTTATGACTAGATGAACTAGGGTTTATGTGCCAATTAGTCGAGTTCACTCTCGTTTTCGCCCAAATTTGCCTTGTTTTGTTCCTAAGTTGGACTTTGACTCATTTTGCGTATTTTGTGTAGTTTTTAGGTTATTTTGAATAGAATTACGCTTGTGGGTGCTTTTGTTGTTTCAGGTTAAATAAGTGAAGCTCCGGGAGTCAAGGAAAGTCGAGAAGCAGTGGAAATTGCAAGTCTGGAGACACTAGCCTCGCGAGTGTATGCTCGCCCCGCGAGCCTGAAAGTCAACAAAGCAGCAAAAGTCATCACTTCAGTCTCGCCACGCGAGAGGTGTCTCGCCTCGCGAGATCATGAAGACCTGCAAGACAGAGACCATCACGGCCAAGCCGTGATGAAGACCACGCCCGTGGCAGTTTAAGGTTTGAAGTCTCGCCCCGCGAGAAGAATCTCGCCCCGCGAGAGTTTGAAGACCCTGGAAGTCAGAGACCATCACGGCCCAGCCGTGATGAAAGTCACAGCCTAGAATTGAAGACTCGCCCCGCGAACACACTTTCGCCTCGCGAGAGTTCAAATTGAAAGCGCTCCAATTTTAATTCTCGCCTCGCGAGAGGCTGCTCGCCTCGCGAACGAGCGTAGATCAGGAGTCCTATTTAAAGGCTGTTGCAGATCAGATTGAGGGGGGATCCATCTTGAGGAGGTTGTAGGGCTTTTGGAGGGCCGCGAATCCTAGTAGTTTTCCACTGTTTAGAGTAGCGTTTAGGGTAGTTTCTTTTCTCTTTGGAGCTGCGTCTCCCTTTTTCTTATGGAGATTATGTCCGATCGCTTGTCTATGAGCATGAGGAACTAATCCCCTCGTCCGAGGGAACGATGAAGCCACCCATGGCGATGTAAATCCGATATGATGTATGTCTTTCTCCTTTAATTCAATTCTTGTTTTCCAATTCTGATTTGATTGTATTAATCATATGTGTTGCGTGATTGACTTGTTAACATCGATGAGGCCTAGTCAGCGATTCGCGTTTAGAACTTGAATTGGGATCATCGATCGAATATTGCACGAGAGTGAGTAGGAGATCGGTGCAACCTTATAGGGAACAAGAATTAACCAAATTCGAGATTAGGATTATGAGACCTAGTAAGTAATTAATCCAATCGTCGAATACGCCCTAATGAGCACGAGAGTGGATTTAGGAGAATTTAGGGGTCCCGGTTGACATTGTAATTGAACTTAGGGAGGAATTCATCATCACTTGGGTGTACATATTGGGTAGGTGGATTTGTGACCTTGGACATTTTAGTTTTCATATTTTTAGTTAATTATTTTATTAGATTCGTTAATTGAATTTTAGATATTATTCTCTCTCTCTCAACCACCTTCTGTAACTTGACCGAACATATCTGATTTCCCGCAGATTAGTCGAATTGGTAGCCCAATCCCTGAGTTCGACCTCGGTAATTACTTACCGTGTTTCTTTTGTTACTTGCGACGACCCGGTACACTTGCCGGACACACAACAGTATTACACTTACTCTTAGCTAACCTTCTAAGGATCAATTCCTTTCTTACTCATTCATCTATCTTAGGATGATAAGCTGAACATTAACTTCAACTTGGCTCTTAACACTTGATGTAAACTTTGCCCAACACTCGAAGTAACTTGCTCAGAACGATGTTGGAAGATTCTTTATCACGTTGGATCAGTCCTCTGATACATACCTCTGTTAGTTTTTCCCCTACATGGTGGACCTAAGCAGGTAAAAAGGTGTTGTCTTCGTCAACCTACTCATAATAATTTGAAAAGTGATTTTCAAAACAAGAAATTTCTTGATTTTGCTTTCACAAGAAAGCACAAAGAATAATTTGACCAATCTGAAAGATATAAGTGTCGAATATGTAAAAAGATTCTTCAATAGGTTCGTGAGTGTAAAAATGCATAGCTAATACATGTTTACAATCATGACTCTAATAAAGTTTCTTCCTTCATAAGAACTTTACTACACAACTATTTAAAAGAACATTAGTCAGACAAAATTCAGACTGGGTAACTTCCACCAAAAGTAAAAGTGAATCGACTAAGTCTCATCAAGAAACTTCTTTTATCATGAAAGTGTCTATCCTGAACAAAAAAATAGGATAGTTCCCACATATAAAATTCTACAAAAATTGGTTCAGCAAGGGGTTTTGAAACGATCACATCATATGATAAGGAATAAACAGACAACTCAAATGTTTCACACAATCTATCGAAAAAAAATTACATCGAACCTGAATTTAAAAGTTCAGTTAAAGGATCACTAGGGATGTCAAAACTACCTTATATGAGATCGTCATAATTTGAAGCTTCGGTACCACTCATGGTATAAACTTTCCCTTTAGTTGTATTGGCAACTGGTCCACGCCTTGGTGCATTACAATCCTTTGATAAGTGTCATATTTGATCACAATTGAAACATTTCCTTTCTTTAAAAGGGCAGTTATTTGCCATGTGATTTGAATCTCCACATTTGAAACATCTCCTGTAACGCCCCCCAGGGCATTACTTACGTAACACATGCGGAATTTAAATTAAAAGATAATTTGCTGGCGCTTTCGGAAAATAATTTATATAAGTATACAAGTGTCAGAAATTGGGTATAAAAATTTTGTCACGACTCCTAAGCCTTGATTGGCACACAGACTTACTATCATAGTATGGCAAGCCTATTTAATTTAAAGAATATACTTGAATAAAAGCTAGTATTTTATGAAAAATTCAACAGAGTCTCCTCTGCAATTCGGACATCCCAGGTAAAAGAACACCTGCTAAAATAATTACATTTTCATTCCAGAATTCCAGTTACACCAAATACAACCAGGCATTAATATGCTAAAGATAGTTATATCGATTAGATATACATGACCAAAAGGAAAAGTTTAAGTTTTCATTCAAAAAAGACACTCCCCAAGCCATAAACATTCCGTTTTAAAATATAGACTCTCTGAGTCATGCTCATACATACTTATCAAAAATCCAAGTCTCAAACCCTAAGCTGGTCATTCTAAAAGTTATTCCTGAGAAGAACTCACGTGATTGTTCCACAATCAAATACTTCATCAAGCAACTAGATCTAAGTCTCTGAGTGACTTAGGAAGACTCCTCTGCACATCTGTACTAAAACACCCAGGGTACAATAGCAAACCAGAAGAAACCTGATATGTTTGTAAGGGTGAGATACCGACAAATGGATATATCACACAACAACCATATACATGATACATACATCACATAATCATATAAGCAGTTAAATCATGCATATACATAACATAACAGTGTTATATCAAAGGGTCTCAAACCCGCACAGTCAATCTTTTGAAAATATGCATGACACTTCAATATCAAGCTCTAACTTAATCTCATGAGATATCAACACCGTTTTTTTTCACTGGAGAAGAATTAGAGTTGGTCAATCTCTAGCCCACCGGGCAGTTGCCTCCTTACCCTCATGCATTAAGGTCTCAGGACGAGCAACGTCACATGTGCCTCTTAACTCGGTTTACATGGACATACTCCCAGATACCATCTTTGTATCTGATATATATCAATAGCACGTCTGCTTGGGGAAATGCACATGAGAAAATATTTTATTTAAAAGGTTTTCTTTGTGTTCATTCTTTTTCATTTATCTGACTCAAAGCTAACGACTTAATCATCATTTCCCCATCACTTGAAAACTTAGGAACATATGACACACAGTCCGAATGCTCAATCACAACGCCCGAGACCGATGCACCAGTCCTAGGCTTGTGGTCATAGAAAACAATATTCACTTTTAACAATGTTCATCACACGTTGTTAGAAGACACAGTCCAACACAACGTGATTAGGACCTAAAGTCCACATTCACCTTTAACAATGTTCATCACACGCGGTTAGAAGACACAGTCCAACACAACGTGATTAGGACCTAAAGTCCATCACAACGAAATCAGAACGCACTGTCCTCAATTTCGAGAATTGGACTCTCAGTCCATAACATCATGAATAGGACTCAGTCCCGAATTAACACTGATCCAAGATCACGTGCGCATAACTAAATACTAGAGGCGACGTCTCGCGTACTAGATTCTCTTTCTCAAGTATTTATTTTTCGTTCAGTGAAAATCAAATTCAAAACCGAATCCTCGATAACCTATCCAGGCTTATCGGAAAGTTTCTAAAATATTTAGGAAAACCTTTTCTTTGAAAATCTTTTATAAAGCATCTTTGAAATACTTTTGTCTTTGAAATATTTCCCCCAATAGGATATTGCCAAATAACCTTGAAAGTTTTCACTTGAAGACCCATAGTTCGAAAATGATTTTTCCCTTGTATAACAATAGTTCACCCAACCATTTCAACATTAAAAACAAGTACTTTAAGTTAATGAGCTTTTGGAAAAGAACACCAATCCCTTCATCTTCAAAGCTTATTAAGGTTTTTAATCCTTATAACAGTTGAGCATAGACGCAAGTCTGGCTTAGCAAACTTTCAATCAACAGCAGTATATATTATCAGTTCAATGCCAACATCACAGTTGAAAGCAGTTCATCACATATATGCATTATAACATTTAGAACAAGTACAGTTCAACATCAGATAATAGCATAACAGTTCAAGTACATTAGGTAATCAAGTAAGCTAAATCAACATATAAATATCCAGTTAAACACCTACACACATGCATACAGTTATTGAATATCCCTAGGCAAACTCCCCTTACCTTTGAAGACAAGTAAAGGATCCTCGTCTTAATACTCACATTAGCTCCAAGAGTGTAACTATCTACTCCATCAAGCAAGCATAGCCGTGTCAAACGTCTAATCCAACAACGCGCAACAACCAAAAATCAAGAAATCAATTTCACATGATCAAACACACATTCTAACTTTATCTAAACACTTAATCTAATTACCAAACAAGGTTATTTTTAAAGAAAATCATGTTTGAAGCTCACGCTTCCCAATACCCTTTAAGGAAATTTGTTTTGATTAAAAGATCATGAAAAGAACTTTGGAAATCATCCATTAAGAGTCCTAATTGCACTAAATCATAATTAATTTCACCAAAACATACCCAAATTCAAATAAAATCAAATTGGGGGTTTAGGGCTCCTTATTAAAAATTTAGGGAAAACTCAGAATAATGAAATCGGTTTAGGGAAACACAAATTCACAGTCCCAATCTCAGAAAACAACCTTAAATTTCAAGATTAAAATCTGAAATCAAAGGGTTAGGGTTAGGGTTTTAAAAATCCATTTGGGGGTTTTGAATCTAGAAGAGATTAGAGGGTTTTGACTCACCCAAGGTGGAAGAGGGATTAAACATGGTGGCTGCCTTGGAGGTACGGCAGCGGCGGCGTCACGACGGCTCCGGCAAGGACAAGACAGCAGCGCTCCCTGCGACAGAGACAAAGAACCAAACGGCGAAGCGATCCCAGATGTGCAGGGCGGCGTGCGTTGTCGTCTTCCTCCTACTGCGTGGTGGTCGGACAATGAAGGACGGCGGGTTGCAGGCGGCGCTCTCAGCTTCTGCGTGACACGGAGGAGAACCGAACCCAACAACCGCGTGGCGTCTTCTCTGGTCCAAGCGATGAGCAACGATGGCTCTCCATGGGGCTGGTGCGTGGCTGAGTTAAGGGAAGGAGGAGGAAGAAGATGGAGTGAGGAGGAAGAAGAGAAAAAGAAAGAAGAATAAAGAGAGAAGAAGAAGCAGAGAAGAAAAGTGAAAAAGAGAGAGATAGCGTCGAGAAAGAGAGAGACAAAAGAGAGAAAATGAGTTTTTAAACCAATTACTTAGTGATAGGTACAAAATGAGTGATAAATATTAGGCCTAAAATAAACATGTTTTTACTTTTTAGAATCTAAAAATAAAGATTGATAAGGATATGTTTTCGAAATTCAAATTAGAGTAAAGATTAATAGTTGAACTGGTCCACTAATAAAATACTCAGTCCAAAATTTAATCTCCGATTAAGGTCAAACCAAAATATTTTTAACTCTAAAATTAAATAGGATAAATATATGAAAATGTTTTTCTCTTAATCATATTATTAAAATATTTTTCTGTACTGGTATAATAGTGACAATAACGTAATTATTGTCTAGTAAACGTGCATTCACTGAAATAATTCAGTGCTAACACACCCAATAAAATAATTTGAAAAGAGTAATTTAATTACTCAAACTAAACCACATAACAAAATAAACTTAAACATCTAAATAAAATAATTAATCGTAGGTGTAAAAACTAGGGTATTACATTACTACCCCTCTTAAAAAAATTTCGTCCTCGAAATTTCGTAGCTCAAAACTACACAGGATTTTGTAATCACACTTTAACTCTAAAATCTTGCTTTGTATTCTCATCGCTTCATTCCTTTCATCTATAACACTATAACAGGATCAATTCCTATGCCATTCTATTTATCCTTGAAACTTTTTCACTACCGCATTAGCTCCACTACCTTTGATATTTCATCTTAGTCTATTACACTTCAAAAAACAAAATCAACGCTTAATCTCTTCATTTAACTTTCTCAATACAAATCCATTAGGAAAAACTTTCTCCAATATCTAACTTTCACAAACTAACACCAAAACCAACACTAACTTTACATAACATCAATTAACCTTCTACTCAAGAGATGCAATCATAGTCTTAGTCCAATTGAGCTTAGTCTACTCTTCTAGCCATATCAAATTCACACTTTTCAAGTCTCCAATCAAAACGTCATAACATTCCTGAGTTGCACATGATAAACTTTTCTCCAAGAACCTAAGAAATTCAATCTTATTAAAATTGAATCTTACCACATCCAACATAATCCGTTCTCTTCTTAATTCCTCTCGAATCTTTTACCTACTTCGATTTCATATCCTTCATTTGCCTCTCATTTTCAATTTGGTTCTCAAGCCCCGTTAGTATCCCTAGTTTAAGAAATTTCCTATGCACCTTTACCCTATTGTCCAAGGAAAATACACAACTCCTAACAATTCCTTCATCTAAAGGCAGGGCTCCATCACTTATGCAAGGAAATGCTTGTATCGTATATGCCCTTATCTTATTTATTTGCAGCCGAGAAAAGAGATTATAAAACAGAGTTTCTCTAAGGCCATAACCCCTAGGAGTTGCACCAAAACAAAGCCAAGAAATCCAGGTGGACACTCCCTAATGGCAATCTTGGATTTAAAATATCTAGTTTCCACTATGGATCATCAACCACATTTTTACCAAAATAAGACTTCAAAGATTATAAACATTTCACCATAGCTTATCACACTCGAAAGACACAATCAAAACTTAATCACTTCTTGCCTCAAAATTTGTCTACTAGCAAAACTTCTTCAACACCTTATCCTCACAACGAACATCAAGTTCAACCTTAACTCTATCACATATATCAACTTTCCACCCAAAGCACACAATTATAGTCTTAGTTTTCTTTGAATATATTTCACCACTCCAAATTATATCATAGTCATTCATTTCAATCTTAAAGAATACGATTACATTTCTTCGTGTAACTACAACCAAAAGGAATCACTTCAGTTTGAATTATCCAAAACCATAATTCTTAAACTTTTTTAACAACTTAGTTTCACTCAAGAACTCCTCTTTACTATTTCCGTTCAGCTTAAGGAAAACTACCCTATATGTTTTTTCCGTTAATCCTCGGACTCACTAAGTCAACATTAACCATAAACATTGATCTAAATTACTTTAATGATATATCTGCCTCGATCATGATAAAATCCATTGTAATCATCTCACTCAATGACGTTGAACTTAAGGGTCCTCATAGTACCATTCACATCTATACACTAACGAAACTCCTATCAACTCTGGTTTGTCCTACCATAGAGATGACAAAAAATTTAGGTACCACACTATCTCCCAGCTAACCTGCTAAGAATAGGTAATCTCATTACTTATCCATCCCACTGAGGATGATCAGTTGGACTTAGTCTCAACTTAGTCTTCAACACTTAAAGTAAACTTAACCGACACAGGTTGATAAACTTCCGTTTTTCATCTGAAACAACACTTGAAGATACTCCTTGAAATATGAACAATCCTCTGATACATTATTCGGTTCACTAACACTGCATAGTGGATTTTGACTTGCAAGAAGGGTGTAGACTTCACCAGTCGATCAACGATCACTTGAATTCAAACAAAACTCATGTAAGTCTTCAGCAAACTCATAACAAGAATCGAAGGAATGTCAACATCTTAACAAGGAAGGTTTCAATTGTACATCTTGATGCGGAGATATCCAACTCATGAGTCATGACTAATGAGATAGGGCACACATCGACGACATTTGGAGAATACGTAGAACTAAGATGATCAACGACGACAAGTACTTTCGAACTGCAATAAGACAAGACCTTGGTGATCATAAAAGAATTTCTCAAGAAAAGAAAATTTTTCTTGATTTCACTTTCACATAAACATAGAAAAGAATTTCATTAATTGAAGGACACAGGAACATCCAATATGGAAAAAGATCATTCCATCGGGTTCGTGGGTGTAAAAATGCATGATCAATACACATTTACAAACATGAATCTAATAAAGTTCATTCTTCCACAAGAATCTTCCAGCGGATTTAAGGAATCAAAGGGTGAATAACTTCTAATCCAAAGAGGATTAATTCTTATTCTTAGTACAAGGAATTTACAAAATGACGACTTTCACCTCTACCAAAAATAGAAGTGACGAAACTAAGTTTCACCAAGAAACTTCTGCTATTACGAAATTATCTGTGTTATAACTCAAGAAATAGTCATAACCACTTCTCTCCACAAAATGTGAAAGTATCCAGACCAATGAATTCCGATAAATCAATTCACTCAAACGTCTAATACATCGAGGATTATTTAGAAGTGTGAGTACGACTTCTCACAAACAAAGAAATGAATAACTGGAAATTAATGAATTAGCATAACTAATTCAGGAGTCCTGACAGATTTCAAATTAAAGTTAGAAAATACTTGTTCATAATTCGTCCTTTACTTAGTTGTCAGGAATCCATACGGTGACACGAGCCTTCACACAACATTGGTGCTTCACAAGGAAAACACTCGGTCTAACAAACGGTTCAGACCATCGATCTTTCAGTTGAATGAGTCATCTAATCTCGTTTTAACTTCGTAGGCAATATCCTACACAAAGCGACAGAGATCTGACCGAATCCAGAAACTAGGTCAATCAAAAATCAATGTCCTTTGCTAACAATAAACCTAGAATATTTCCAGGGAACACTGCCGGAAAAACCCTTTACACAAGCACCTTGTTTCGAATATCAGACACGATTCTCAAGGATAATCGAATGTCATATTCGAACCCAAGTAACATTCAAGATCTAAGGTCTCCCAGGACATAAAGCCCTTGGAAAACCATCAAGAAACATATACTTGTGCATCAACACACATTGCTTCAACAAGAAACAATTCAAACAAGAGCCAACCAGAGATCACACAACAAAACTTAATAGACCTATTCCCCAAAGATCCCGAAAGACTCAACCAGCTATGATACCACCTTGTAACGCCCCCCCCCCCCCCCCCCCCCTTGGGGCATTACTTACGTAACACATGCGGAATTTAAATTAAAAGATAATTTGCTGGCGCTTTCGGAAAATAATTTATATAAGTATACAAGTGTCAGAAATTGGGTATAAAAATTTTGTCACGACTCCTAAGCCTTGATTGGCACAAAGACTTACTATCATAGTATGGCAAGCCTATTTAATTTAAAGAATATACTTGAATAAAAGCCAGTATTTTACGAAAATTTCGACAGAGTCTCCTCTATAATTCGGACATCCCAGGTAAAAGAACACCTGCTAAAATAATTACATTTTCATTCCAGAATTCCAGTTACACCAAATACAACCAGGCATTAATATGCTAAAGATAGCTATATCAATTAGCTATACATGACCAAAAGGAAAAGTTTAAGTTTTCATTCAAAAGAGACGCTCTCCGAGCCATAAACATTCCGTTTTAAAATATAGACTCTCTGAGTCATGCTCATACATACTTATCAAAAATCCAAGTCTCAAACCCTAAGCTGGTCATTCTAAAAGTTATTCCTGAGAAGAACTCACATGATCGTTCCACAATCAAATACTTCATCAAGCAACTAGATCTAAGTCTCTGAGTGACTTAGGAAGACTCCTCTGCACATCTGTACTAAAACACCCAGGGTACAATAGCAAACCAGAATAAACCTGATATGTTTGTAAGGGTGAGATACCGACAAATGGATATATCACACAACAACCATATACATGATACATACATCACATAATCATATAAGCAGTTAAATCATGCATATACATAACATAACAGTGTTATATCAAAGGGTCTCAAACCCGCATAGTCAATCTTTTGAAAATATGCATGACACTTCAATATCAGGCTCTAACTTAATCTCATGAGATATCAACACCGTTTTTTTCACTGGAGAAGAATTAGAGTTGGTCAATCTCTAGCCCACCGGGAAGTTGCCTCCTTACCCTCATGCATTAAGGTCTCAGGACGAGCAACGTCACATGTGCCTCTTAACTCGGTTTACATGGACAGATTCCCAGATACCATCTTTGTATCTGATATATATCAATAGCACGTCTGCTTGGGGAAATGCACATGAGAAAATATTTTATTTAAAATGTTTTCTTTGTGTTCATTCTTTTTCGCTGTCGCAGCTCAAAGCTAACGACTTAATCATCATTTCCCCATCACTTGAAAACTTAGGAACATAGGACACACAGTCCGAATGCTCAATCACAATGCCCGAGACCGATGCACCAGTCATAGGCTTGTGGTCATAGAAAACAATATTCACTTTTAACAATGTTCATCACACGTGGTTAGAAGACACAGTCCAACACAACGTGATTAGGACCTAAAGTCCACATTCACCTTTAACAATGTTCATCACACGCAGTTAGAAGACACAGTCCAACACAACGTGATTAGGACCTAAAGTCCATCACAACGAAATCAAAACGCACTGTCCTCAATTTCGAGAATTGGACTCTCAGTCCATAACATCATGAATAGGACTCAGTCCCGAATTAACACTGATCCAAGATCACGTGCGCATAACTGAATACTAGAGGCGACGTCTCGCGTACTAGATTATCTTTCTCAAGTATTTATTTTTCGTTCAGTGAAAATCAAATTCAAAACCGAATCCTCGATAACCTATCTAGGCTTATCGGAAAGTTTCTAAAATATTTAGGAAAACCTTTTCTTTGAAAATATTTTGTAAAGCATCTTTGAAATACTTTTGTCTTTGAAATATTTCCCCCAATAGGATATTACCAAATAACCTTGAAAGTTTTCACTTGAAGACACATAGTTCGAAAATGATTTTTCCCTTGTATAACAATAGTTCACCCAACCATTTCAACATTAAAAACAAGTACTTTAAGTTAATGAGCTTTTGGAAAATAACACCAATCCCTTCATCTTCAAAGCTTATTAAGGTTTTTAATCCTTATAACAGATTGAGCCAGGCATTAAGTCCGGCTTAGCAAACTTTCAATCAACAGAGATATATTATCAGTTCAATGCCAATATCACAGTTGAAAGCAGTTTATCACATATATGCATTATAACATTTAGAACAAGTACAGTTCAACATCAGATAATAGCATAACAGTTCAAGTACATTAGGTAATCAAGTAAGCTCAATCAACATATAAATATCCAGTTAAACACCTACACACATGCATACAGTTATTGAATATCCCTAGGCAAACTCCCCTTACCTTTGAAGACAAGTAAAGGATCCTCGTCTTAGTACTCACATTAGCTCCAAGAGTGTAACTATCTACTCCATCAAGCAAGCATAGTCGTGTCAAACGTCTAATCCAACAACGCGCAACAACCAAAAATCAAGAAATCAATTTCACATGATCAAACACACATTCTAACTTTATCTAAACACTTAATCTAATTACCAAACAAGGTTATTTTTAAAGAAAATCATGTTTGAAGCTCACGCTTCCCAATACCCTTTAAGGAAATTTGTTTTGATTAAAAGATCATGAAAAGAACTTTGGAAATCATCCATTAAGAGTCCTAATTGCACTAAATCATAATTAATTTCACAAAAACATACCCAAATTCAAATAAAATCAAATTGGGGGTTTAGGGATCCTTATTAAAAATTTAGGGAAAACTCAGAATAATGAAATCGGTTTAGGGAAACACAAATTCACAGTCCCAATATCAGAAAACAACCTTAAATTTCAAGATTAAAATCTGAAATCAAAGGGTTAGGGTTAGGGTTAGGGTTTTAAAAATCCATTTGGGGGTTTTGAATCTAGAAGAGATTAGAGGGTTTTGACTCACCCAAGGTGGAAGAGGGAGAAATCATGGTGGCTGCCTTGGAGGTACGGCAGCGGCGGCGTCACAGCGGCTCCGGCAAGGACAAGACAGCAGCGCTCCCTGCGACAGAGACAGCAACCAAACGAAGCGAAGCAGTCCAGTATGTGCAGGGCGGCGTGCGTGGTTGTCTTCCTCGTACTGCGCGGTGGTCGGACAAAGAAGGACGGCGGGTTGCAGGCGGCGCTCGCAGCTTCTGCGTGACACGGAGGAGGACCGAACCCAACAACCGCGCGGTGTCTTCTCTGGTCCAAGCGATGAGCAACGATGGCTCTCCATGGGGCTGGTGCGTGGCTGAGTTAAGGGAAGGAGGAGGAAGAAGCTGGAGTGAGGAGGAAGAAGAGAAAAAGAAAGAAGAAGAAAGAGAGAAGAAGAAGCAGAGAAGAAAAGTGAAAAGGGGAGAGATAGCGTCGAGAAAGAGAGAGAGAAAAGAGAGAAAATGAGTTTTTAAACCAATTACTTAGTGATAGGTACAAAATGAGTGATAAATATTAGGTCTAAAATAAACATGTTTTTACTTTTTAGAATCTAAAAATAAAGATTGATAAGGATATGTTTTCGAAATTCATATTAGACTAAAGATTAATAGTTGAACTGATCCACTAAGAAAATACTGAGTCCAAAATTTAATCTCCGATTAAGGTCAAACCAAAATATTTTTAACTCTAAAATTAAATAGGATAAATATATGAAAATTTTTTTCTCTTAATCATATTATTAAAATATTTTTCTGTACTGGTATAATAGTGACAATTACGTAAATTATTCTCTAGTAAACGTGCATTCACTGAAATAATTCAGTGCTAACACACCCAATAAAATAATTTGAAAAGAGTAATTTAATTACCCAAACTAAACCACATAACAAAATAAACTTAAACATCTAAATAAAATAATTAATAGTAGGTGTAAAAACTAGGGTGTTACATCCTGCCTTGGCCTTGGCTTTGGTTCCTTTGGCCTCGACTACCTGATGCAGAAACAACTGGACGATATAGTTGTTGGTTATGGTCATTTCTTGGTGGTCGGAAATATGGTTTTCTATGGATTTGCTTCTCCTCCTGATTCTGATTTTGAAACTGGTTCTTGATTCGAGAGGGTCCTCCAACATTCCCTCCATTATCTCTCCCTTTCCTCATCAGTTCTACTCTTCTACATTTCTCAACTAAAGCTTGGAAATTCTTGATTTCTAGTGGCAGTACCGACTCCTTGATTTCAAATCGTAGTCCTCCTTCAAACCTTTCACACTTCCAGTCTTCATCCGGGTTATTTTTGGAAGAAGCGAAAATACTTGGCAAGTGACTCAAATTTTGCCGCGTATTCCCCAACAGACATATCCTCCTGCTGCAGACGCAAAAATTCTTGCTCTTTTTCAGCTCGAGCACTCTGAGGAAAATACTTGTTCAGAAATAAGTTCCGAAATATCTCCCAAGTAATCTCTTGATTTTCTGCTTCCAGCAGTTGCTTAGTGCCCTTCCACCAATACTCAGCATCTCCGAAGAGCAAATAAGTAGCATAAGGCACCTTCACTCCTTCTGGACTGTGAATCAACTAAAATATTTTCTCTATTTCCTGAATCCACAAATCAGCTTTTGTAGGATCCACATCTCCATGAAATTGTGGAGGATTCTGGCATCTAAAAGCAGTAAGACCTCTGCCCTCAGCAGCCTGTTCCGCTCGAAGTTGTTCCTGTAAATTCCGGGCAACCATTGTAGCAGTTTGTTGTGCAATAGCAGCAGCAACATCTGCCATTGCTTGTGCAGCATAGTCCATGCCTCCGGCTTCCTCATAGTTCTCTTCGAAGTTACCACGGCCGTTAACACGACCACCTCTACGGCCTCTGCCACAGCCGCGTCCACGTCCAGCTTCTGGTTCCATAACTGACCTACAAGACGCAATCAGTTAAATGGCAAACGGCTAAACGTATACTTACGTGTTTAAAACACATTACTTCTAAGAAGCAATTCAATCAATGTACCATCTACTATCCATGGTTTCTCATAACGTCTTAACCAGGTCAAAATCAAAATCCATCAAAATACACCTTCTTGTGTGTCAACACACATTGTTTCGACAAGGAAACAATTCAAACAAGATCCAACCAGAGATCACACAACAAAAACACAATGAGACCTATTCCCTAAGGTTCCCGAAAGACTCGACCAGCTCTGATACCACTTTGTAACACCCCCCTTGGGCATTACTTAGTAAACACGTGTGGAAATAAATTAAAAGGATAATTTGCTGGTTGCTTTAGGAAAATATAATTTTCTAGTTACTTATCCCTTTCAAAATTAGTGATAATTTTTTTTTCTCCATATACAATCCAACACCACTAACTTAATATAAATAGGTATCATAAGAGATTTACACTTAGACCTTCACATAACAGGTCATCTCCAAAATCATAACATAAGAAAATAAAGACGTAATTGTACCGTAGCGGTAATCTGGAATTACAACCTTAAAGAATAACTCTTAATAGCCAAACATCCAGACTGACCAAGTACCACTACTTTATGAGACACCAAAAGACCTAGAGCTGGTCACTCTACAGGACAATTATTGGAAATACCCTTGTGACATTTCCAACTAACGCATACGTCTTCACGCATCTAGAAGTTCAGTCCTCGAACGACTTAGTGAATTCCTTCGCTTCATCAGTAGTAGTATACCCAAGTACTACCTTAGTCTAAAATAAACCTGATATATTTGTAAGGGTGAGTTTCCAATATATGAGCTTTGATAAGACAACCCCATGCACGACACACAAATAGCATATACCATATATTCACAACATACAAAAATAATCTAAACAGTAGAATAATTTAATTCAAAGGGTTTCATACCCGACAGTAATCGTCATTTTATAAAAATGCATGACACTTTAATATTCAGGCTCTATTTTAATGCCTAATCACCGGAGATCCCAACTTCTTTCAAATGAGCTGATCAGGCTCAAAAACACTTCATCTCAACCTCATGTGACCATTGCTCAAACAGCTATTGCAACTGTTCACATGACTCCTCTGTGACAACCACTCAAACAGCTATTGCAGTTGTACACAGATTACACTGTCGGATAATCCACCTCAACCTCATGTGACCATTGCTCAAACAGCTATTGCAACTGTTCACATGACTCCTCTGTGACAACCACTCAAACAACTATTGCAGTTGTACACAGATACATAACCACTCAAACAGCTATTGCAGTTATGTACAGAGTCACTTGTGCAATAACCACTCAAACAGCTATTGCAGCTATGCACAAGTATTATCCGACCTCGTATGATAGTCACTCAAACAGCTATTGCAGCTTAGTCATACGGCCCCTTGTGACAACTATCCAACTATTGTTGTAGTCATACACATGGTAACTCATTGGTCCACACAGAACACAATGATCATAACACATGGCACGTCTGCCAAAAATGCATGAGAAAAACTTGTATTCTCGTTTTGTTTTCTTTGTCGTAATAATCTTTCCTCATCAAAGCACAAAACTAACGACCATGCTTAATTTCTTATTAAGACTTTCCCCTTAAACAAACACAGGACACATGCTTAATTTCTTATTAAGACTTTCCCCAAATGTTTTAACGGAATAATTTCACTGAATAAAATTCTCTTACAGAAATCATTTTTCTGTTAAAACGTTGATAAAATCTGAAAATCATTGATAAATTCCTTTCGTTTCTAATTATTTTATTTCATAAATAATTTCTCAATAAAGGTCAACTTTTAAAAAAAGAAATCAATAAATTAATTTATAATAATTAAATAACTAAATATTTGATAATATTTAATATTTAATAATATTTAATAAATAAATAAATAAATATTTTTTAACTTATATCACTTCTCTGTCAGGAGTAATTGTTCTGACTGCTATAAAATATTATTTTCGAAACTTAATCACTTTAAATAATATTTTATAATAAAATTGAATTTATTTTACAAAAATTAGAGCCAGTGAAAAATTTCACGGTTTCACCCTTACAGTTGCTTATTTGCACAGTTTCCACAAAATATTATTAAAATAATAATTTTTTCCATTTTTCTCAAAATCTCCCAAATTAATCCCTCTGATTAATTATCCAAGCTTATTAAGTTTTTTATCCTTAATTAATTTTTTTAACACTGACCAATGTCAGGTTCTCAGTCCAACACTCAACACCAGATAAATTTCAATCACAGAATAGTATGGCATATATCAATTCATGACATGCATCACAATTATAATATAACCAAATAATTATAATCATGTAAATCCACACATCACATCAATTCAATTACTCAGATAAACATCAAATCAATTCAGCAGTCAACAGTAAATAGTGCAAGATCATAAAATATTTTCTACATAAAATTAATAAATGACTCCAACAATAAGCATGTGATTATCTTAAAATCCTCAGGCATACTCCCTTACCTCTTAAAGATTCGAACTTGCAGGTTCAATTAATCCCCCTATCCTGATCCGATTCTCCTCCGTCAGCTTAAGTCAAGCTAACTTGAATGATTCCTCCAAACGAATTGCAACCAAAATAAATCAAATCAAACAACAACATACTTGGATCATGAAGGTTAGGTTTCGGTCTCAACAAATTTTCTAGGTTAGGAAAGTTAAAATTTTGTTAACTTAGGGATTTATGATCCATAAGTAACTTAAACATGATTAAGCACTTAAACCAAGATCACGAACCAAGAACATGGATTAAAACTCATCTAGTTCCAAGAACTAGGGTTTCAGTTTTCTCAAGATCATAGGCTATAGGTTTTTAAAATTTCCTTAACTCTTGGATTTAATCAACATACAAAACTTAGAGTTGGATTCAAGTGTCACAAGACAACTTTTGAATCACAAATCCATCAAGTGTTCATAGCTAGGGTTTCGACCTTTATGAAACAAATAGGTTAGGGTTTGATTTTTGATCTTCTATTTACTTACATACAAAGACTATCAAGGTACTAGAAGATTGAACCATGAATCAAGACATGAAAATGAAACAAAACCCATGAACATCACTTTGCCATGGATTCGGCCCAGTTCAGAAAGTTGGGAAAGAAATTTCTCATGATCACATGCTTATGGATAATTAAAATAGAGATGATTAGGAGATCATTGCAATTGATTTCATGTAAAAAGGATTTTTCTAGAATTAGTTATGAATTTTTGAATCTAGTTTCATGAACTTTGAGTGAAATGAAGAACATGATGATTCATGTCATAAATATACAAAAGTTGTGAAGATAAAGGCTTTAAATGACAAGATAAAGAGTTGTTACCTCTTGATGATCAAAGAAAATGATGATTTGGATGATGTTCTTCACAAAATCACCTCGGTGTTCTAAGTGTTCTTGAAAAGTTTAGAGAGAAAGATGAAGATTTAGAGCAGTTTCGGTAATTTGGACATATCTATCAATATACTTGTCCGTTTTTGATGATCTTTATGTCGTTGGAAAAAAGAGAGAAGGATGAACAACTTTCATGTAGAAAGTTTTCTGAGATTCAGAATAGAAAATGGTCATAATTTCTATGCAAAAATATGCCGAATATGAACACTTATGGTTGTTCTTGAAGTTCTTAAGAGAACATTAAGTTTGGAGGAAGAAGATGACATAAAGAATTGAAGAAATTTGCCAAAGTGTGTTGCTAAAGAGGGGGAGTCGTGGGTTTTAGGGTTTGCTTGGTCAAAATTCTCAATGGCATGGCTTGAAATATTCATGAAGAGCCAAGGGTAAAATCGTCATTTCCAGGGAGAATATTCCTTTGTCATAAATGCGCCATTATGGCCATTATGACGCGGATAAGCTCGTCATAAATGCCTGTCACATCGGTCAAATCCATCACCTCAGCCCCGTTGCTGACTCCTTGGTTCATCTGACGCAGGTTTTTCCTAGAGATATCTCGACGTATACGCCCGCAACAAATATAATATTTTAATTTTTACACTAAATTTTTCAAAACTTCCAGTATCGTAGTAAATACGATAAAAATATTTTTCATCTCTTTCACGAGTTAAAATTATGTTTTCTGAGCAGTAAACTTTTCTTGTCGGTGAAAACACGAAAAAATAGCGACCAGGTTTCCATCTGAATTTTCAACCAAAAACTTCTTCGTAATCTTATGAAAATAAGTATAACATGGAAATGACCTTGGTTTATCCAAAATCATTTTCTAAGTCTCGGATAAAAATATATATTTATATATTTATGACTGATATTACAAAGCAGCGAAAATCGGGGTGTTACACTATACTGCGATGAAGTGCTCCTTGAAGCAACAAAAGATTTCAAACACAAATCTTCCGAAGAAAGTTGAAAGAAGATAGATCAAGATTACAGACTAAATCCTCATTAAAGAATCATATCAAGAAGCGTCGAGTATATCAAGATGTATATCGGACTTCTTTGTCAGAATCAAGGACTTCACTCTTGTCAGAAATACTCAATGAACCTGAAGGATGTTCAAGTTTTACTTCTCTAAGCTTTAAAGTCATGAAGCTTTACATTATGAAGCTACGGTTTATCTCATATGGATAAAGTAACATTCAAAATAAGGAAATGCTTTATGATGAAAATACTTGGAATATTGATGAAAAGTGGTTTGATTAAAGAAATGATTAACTCAAAAGGAGTACATTAATCTATTTCTTGTCTTTTATCTAGATCATAAGAAAAGACAAAGGGCAATGCTTCAGAAATGTCACCTATGCAATAGAAAGAAAAGGTACTTTATATGAGCTTTTCTAAGTGTTACACAAATAAGGAAAGAAACGCTGCCCAAGGTTAAGAAAGCATATCTGCTACGCTATGTGGTCAATCATAGGATTTCCAATGTTCTTCAGCATTTATTGTCAAGTCAGAACGGCTATTATCCAGAGGATAAATAACGAAGACCTCCAATTACATCTCAACGGATCTCTTGTGCTACATTATAAATTGAAGATGTTGAAAACCCAAAGAACAAGTGAAGTGATGAGATTTTAGAAAGAAATTGAACAACTAGAAAAAGCCATAACACTCAACATATTTTGAAAGCAATTCTATTCAAAAGAACAATATTCACATAGAGATTTCAAATAACTGAAATCTATCATCACTCTCATCATCATCTCTCATACTACAAATCATTTAGAGAAGAACTCATTTGCAACTCACCAGATCTTAAGTCTACATTCACTCACTGAAGTGTAAATTGGTTGAATTGCTATTCTAACTCTGAAGTTCTGCTTCAAACAACTCTCAAAACTCTCCGAGCCTGAAGAGGCTCATCTCAAGAATACTTGCTGAGCCTAAAGAGTCTAGGTGTGTAAATAATACTTGTGTTGAGCCTGGAGAGGCTAGGAGTGAAAATAATACTCGTCTGTAACCTTGATCAGTTATAGTGCTAAAACTTGGTGAAACCAAGGACTGGATGTAGCCCCAAGTTTGTAGGTGAACCAGGATAAATCTGAGTATTTTCTTTCCCTAGCTCTTTACCTTATTATTGAGTTTATTTATCTAACCTTCTAACTAACTGGGGAGTACTAACAGCTGATATTCAGTTTGCTTAAAAAGGTGTACAGAACAAGCGTCTTATCCGCACTGAATTTTGTTTTGGGCTTGAAAAACTCCGATTTACAAAAACACTATTCAACCCCCTTATAGTGTTGTTTTGTGCCATTTCAGTTGGTATCGAGCTCGGCCTTTGGGTTGAGCACCTCCACAAGTGTAAAGGAAAAGGTTACGTATAATTTCAAGTGAAGCGAGTTCGAGCCAAAGATATACAATCGTGGTACATATCTCAACGGACCTCCCGGGTTCAATGGAAAGGATTATAAGTAATGGAAAAGCAAGATGAAAATGTACATCGAGTCAACCGATGTAGATCTATAGGAAATCATATCTCAAGGACCCTCAACCCAAGCGATGAGAATGGAAATGTCATTCCAAGGAGCAGATGGACAGCAGATCATAAGAGTATGGTTCAAATTAATGCAAAAGCCAACTATCTACTTGTTTTCTCTCTTAGTAGATCTGAATATGACAAGGTCAGTAGTTGTGAAACAGTCAAAGATATCTGGAACAGACTTGAAGAATTCTATGATGAGGATATTGTTGTCAAGGAAACCTCTGAGGAAAGGCCAGTAAACAATGATGACAAAACCCCATCTTCAAGTAGGCCAAAGGATAAGCTCTCTCAAAATGATGATGAGGATGAGGAAATCTCTGAAGCCACTAGAAAGATGAGAATATTCGGAACAAGGTTAGAGCCAGAAAACAAGCAATCATGAACATTTGGTGATAGAATGCCTCCACTGAAAAAGATGATCACTTGGGAAGATCTTGACAAAGAATCAGAAGATGAGTTCAATTTTCTGTTAGGAGACACTAACTCAAATTATGAGGTAAATTATGAATTTGAGAATCTACAAGATGCCTATCATGAACTTCTCAGTGAATCTAACTTTATTCTTGACAAGTTCAAAGAACTTAAGAAAAAGTATGAAAAGCTCACTAAGGATCATGAACATAAAAATCATGAGGTTGATGAATTAGTCAAAGAAAACAGGAAGCTTAAAGTTGAAATCTTTGAGAGCCGAGATCATTAATGATACACTACCATTTGAAGAAGTGTTAAAACTTCAACAAAAAGTAGAAAAGCTCACTAATGATCTTGATAGATTTGTCAATGGCAAAGACAATCTGACAAAACTTCATGGAAGTCGGAGATCTAGTTTTGACAAAACTGGAATATGATACATTGAAGAGAATCCTGATAAAGTATCTAATAAATTCTCATATAACTTGAAAAATCCTAAAAAATCTTCTTTTAGAACTTCATGTACATTATGTGGTAAATCTGGACATATTACATCCAAGTGCTTTCACAAAAGAAAAGCCAAGTCTTCACAGACTCATACATCTAACAAGAAAGAACCCAAGAAGGTATGGGTACCAAAGCATCTCACTGTTCCTATTGCAGATTTGTTAAGTAGAACAAAGAGAGCTCCCATTATAGAAATTAGAAAGTGGACTCTTGTAACACCCTAGTTTTTACACCTAGGATTAATTATTTTATTTGGATGTTTATGTTTATTTTATTATGAGGTTTAGTTTGAGTAATTGAATTACTCTCTTCAAATTATTTTATTGGGTGCGTTAGCACTGACTTATTTCAGTGAATGCACGCTTACTAGACAATAATTTATGTTATTGTCACTATTATACCGGTACCGAAAAATATTTTAAATAATAAGATTAGGAGAAAAGCATTTTCATATTCTCATTCTATTTAATTTTAGAGTTAAAAATATTTTGGTTTGACATTTATCGGAGATTAAATTCTGGACAGAGTATTTTCTTAGTTGATCAGTTCAACTATTAATCTTTACTCTAATTTGAATTTCGAAAACTTATAGTTATCAATCTTTATTTTTAGAGTCTAAAAAGTAAAAACATGTTTATTTTAGGCCTAATATTTATCACTCATTTTGTACCTATCACTAAGTAATTAGTTTTAAAACTCAACTTTTACACTTTTCTCTCTCTCTTTCTCGGCCTCTCTCTCTCTCTTTTTCTTTTTCTTCTCTTCTTCTTCTTTCTTTCTTTCTTCTTTCTCTTTTCTTCTTCCTCCCACCTCAACTTCATCTTCATCAACCACCTTCCTTCCTTCTTCTCCCA
>CM061063.1:139126612-139167105 GCA_030762895.1 Sophora flavescens | reverse complement strand
CCAGGTGGAGTGAGTTGAGATAAAAATCTACACCTCTCGCATGATCATCAAACTCTAGCCTCAAACATTCACCACCTCGATCTCGATCAAGAGTTTTAATATTTTTACCAGTTGGTTTTGTAACTCATTTTTGAATTCTTTGAACTTTCAAAGGATTCCCATTTATGGTCTGGTAAGATAATAAATCCATATCTACCAAAATCATTAGTGAATGGATGAAGCACCTAAAATCAACTCTAGCCATCGTGTTTAGGGTCCATACACGCGCGTATAAACTTAAAAGATCGTTAGCTCTTTTCACCTTTTTCTGAAATCGGAGTTTGAAATAACTTTCCTAATAAACAAGACTTCATATCTTGACATGACCATAATCAAATGAGTCCAAGAGTCCATCTTTATGGAGCACTTAAAATGTGCTTCGATTTATATGGCCTAAACGACAATGCTAAAGATGACTGTTCAACTCATTTGGTTCAACTTAGTATTTATGTTATAGATGGGCATTTCAAGATCAAGGACATAAAGCCCATTACCTCATGTGTACCAGCATAGAAAATATCATCCAAATAAATAGAACAACTTTTGTTCTTTATTATAAAAGAAAACCAATCTTGGCCAAACGTGAAACGATGATATCTCCGCTTCACGTGCACAAAATAATAGTTCTCTAACCGACAGTGTCTAGCGGGAAAGTCATACATAAGTCCCTTACAGCTAAAGCAAGAACTTTGCTCCATTTCCAACTCGTAGTTTGACTTCTGCTTTGTCAATGGTCTACTCCTATTTAGATCCCCGGACATTTGTACAAATGCAGAACCACATCCAAGATTAATACCCATGATGCGTAGTAGGATAAATTGACTTCTATAAAAACACACTCTCGAAGTCCCACTCTTCTTCTTCTTGATTTCTTCGTGTATTTTGGGCAGTTCTCTTCCAATGTCCTATCCGGCCATAATGGAAGCAATTGCCTTCCTTAGCCACACCATCATATTATAGGTCGGTGACAAACCGACCACAGCTCTCGGGAAACGATTGCGTAGACTGAAGTCTGCGGCCAACTCTTGCCCAGAGGAAATCCCGCCTCTGAGATTCCCAATACCCTTTCCTGAGTTATGAGACTCACAGGATTTCCTTCGCCAATTTACACCGGGATTGGCCTGAAACTTCAACCGCCATGCCTTCTTGCTCTTGGTATAGCAGCTGAGGTGCATTCATCATATCGCACGCCCCCATGGTCTCAAGCTGCTTTTGCACTCGTGAGGTCATGGTAGTAAGTATAAGATGTATTTACATCTAAGACGTCATCCCGATGCTTCTTATAAGCATCCCCACACGTTTTCTAGAGCACTGAGGCGTGGCTCTCAAGAACATACAGCTTTTTCTCATGTTTGAGGACAATCCTCAAGTTTCCCCATCACCTGTAAAATTTATTCCTGATAGTTTGTCCTTCTCAAGGATGGATCGCAATGACAAGTTACTTGATGTGTTTGATGCCATGGTAATTCCACAGATAACATAAAATATAGTATCAGTGCCAAGTTATTTAATAAGGTCTTTAATTAAATACGCTCCCACTATTTTTACTCAGAAAATAATGACCCTCATCGATTCTAAAACTTCGTGGAAGATCTTCTAGTGGGCCAAGATCCACATTTCACCTAGTTTAAGTCCCTTCTCCGATCACTCAAAATTTGGTTATATAGGTAGGAATACTTCCCGATTGGATCTCATGCAACTCTGGGACAGTCAGTGAATAACTCTTATTCTAATCCATCACATGGACTAAAGCCCAACTTTTTGCCTCTAAGCCTTCAACCTATTGAAGTTGGGCTTGTTAAGTCGACCTAATGGATAGCATTGAACATTACATTTGTCCCATCGTCCTTCACTTGTATAGATAAAGGTACTCGTGCCTGACCCACACTTAATCGATCATAGTCTTGATAAGTGCCAGGGAAGGAAGGCCTTTAAATGTGACTTTCTAACATTTGCTTTTGAGGATTTGATTAAAATTTGATCTCATCATTTGTTAAACTCCTTTAACTTACTATTTACATACATGCATCTCATACATATATTAGTTAAACCGCTTTAACATACTATATACATACATGCATCTCATACATATATAAGGCAAATAAATGTGATATGGTTAGGCCCCTAACGCATTGACTCTCCTGCCAATTATAGAATCTAAACTGAAACCTAGGGAGCGCTCCTGTGCTTCCACATGATCTCCCATAGGATAACGCCTTTCTTGTCTCCCATCATTACATTACATAAAAAGAAACCTCATTTTACATGAGGGGATGGATGAGAAAAGAATATACATATGGGAATATAAGAGAAAGGCACGACACGCAGGCCGTATTTCAAAATATAAACCAAAAGATTAAAGGACTGCGCTACAACCATTCACCATACATTACCAAATAAATAGAACGACCAACAATCATAATAATTTATTAGTTACTATAAATCACATTTATTGTAATTTGATGTTACTATAAATCACATTTATTGTAATTGTGTGTTATTAAATGGGTGATATAAAAGATTTAAAATTAAATTTCAAATAACACACTACGCGCAGGTAGCACTGGTTCCTTGCCTTGGGGCTAGTGGCTTCAACCTGGAACTCGCACTACGAGAACTGAACTTTTCATGTCCGACACCCTTTAACGCCGCCAACAGAGAACTGAAACCGACCATGTTTAACATCAACACTTGACGCCATCGCATAATATATTAAGGATTCCAACTAATGTACATATCGTGATATATATACATAAATATGCTATAGACGATATATCATATACATATAAAATTATAAACAGGTTTCTGGGAAATAGATGCAAACGATTTTCGTAAAACAATTTTGTAAAAACGATTCACATTATTAACATGTTATCATACATAACGGAAACACCTGAATGTTAATCATGGTTTCGCAAGGCTCGATACTAATCGCTGGGAATTTTGGATAAATAAAATAACGTAGCTTAAAAAATTTCCATCAAGGATCTCGCTTAATGGTCATGATTCGTGGTTGTAAGATTTACCTCTTGAAGTGAGGAGAATTGATTGGAACGTTTCATCACTTAACACCGCATTGAACGATGTCTCTAAGGTATCCACACGGGGAGATCCTGGAACGCCTGATACCCTAACTTGGTCACACATGGTTACCTTTTGCGGAAAAATGCTTGTTTAAATGCTGTCGCTGGAAAAAGATTATTCAACATACACAGGTTACCAAAAAGGCATTTTTTTTTCTTTTAAAGAAAAGTAAGTAAAAGGTAAAGAAATCAACTTGGAAAACGATAAATGTATACATACATATAATATTGCCTTGAAAGGTCTTAGGTTTTAACATTACACCACGCCTTAATCAATAGTCAATAATACGAAAAACATAAACTCGCAGCATAATCAGAAGATAAGGTAAAAAAACACCAACTGGGAATGGGAATCTGAATCTAAACCAAAAGAAAAGCGGTAAAGCAAGACTAATTGACTCACTCAAAACAAAGCCCAACTACTACCAATACCTATTACACTTGAAAGGGCTACAAACGCTCCCCACAAGAAGAAGTCTCTTCTCCGGTCAATCACCCTCTCCTCCGCTATCCAACGGGACATCCTCCTCCTCTCAATATCCAAAGGGTGATAACTCGCCTCGAGCTCCTCATCCCACCGGGCCGCCTCACTGCCACGAGGCTCCCCTCAGGATCCTCTGGGATCTTCTTCGGATCTTCCTATACTCGGTTCCTCCTCTTCTCCGCCCTCCAGGCTCAACGTGAGGGTGAAGTAGACCGGCTTCGTAGCGTGTTCAGGTACAACCATGGCGGTGGAAGAATTAAGTTCCCGGATTCCACTCTAGTGGATCCTCCTAATAGGCTCTCCATGTATATTAGCTCTGAGTGTGATTGCCCTCTAGACGCCGCCGTAGTCGATTCGCGGCCCATCCTCCAATTCCCAACTCCCGGCCTCGCCAAAAGTCTCCGTCTCAGGACTCACCGCAAGAGGGACAAGAGGTCCATCTAAGCATACGTATACCCGGGATTTAGGAAAATAAAGAATACATGATACGTGCAAGACTAGATACCGCTAAGATATATCCCACAACAACCATATACATGTACATGCAACACGAAATCGATCAACAATAAAGCATGCATAATCACTCATAATATAACAAAGGTTATATGGGCGGGTCCTCAAGCCCGTAAATCAGTTTTTTCAAAATGTGCATTACACTTCAATATCAAGGCCCATCCTAATCTCATGAGATCACAACACCATGTTATCACTGGAGAAGATAGAGCTGGTCAAGCTCTCCGCCTCACCGGTTGTTGTCACCGTGATCCATGCACCGTGCCTCTCATCTCGATTGAACGCCACATGCCCTTAACGGAACAGCTAGCAATGTGATCGACTCGTATACCCCGTGGTATCCTCACTAAGCAAAAGCACGCCCACAGGAAATGATATGAATAAAAACTTTCCTTTAAGGTTTTTCTTGTGTAAATATTTCATCACAAAGCTCAAAGCTAATGACTTAACATTATTTCCCCATCACTTGAAAAAAAAAGAAACATAGGGACACATAAATCCAATGCTCAATCCCAACACTTGACCGTGGGCCGCGCTTAACGTCATGGTAATGGGAAATCAACATACTTTTAGCCGTCATTTTACTTATCATGCTGGGACAATAGCTCACAACAACGGAAATCGCATCCAACTGCCCTCGATCTCCGCTAATTGGACTTGAAGTCCATAACATTACTTCAGGGACTTTACTGTCCCAATTAACACTGATCCAAGATCACGCTAAGCACGGAAATCTAGAGGCGACGCCTCAAGTCTAGATTCCTATTCTTTTAGTACTTATCTTTCATTTAACGGAAATTTTGAATCGGAAGCCTCTGATAACTCTACGGCTATCTAAAGTTTCTAAATCATTCGGGAGAAAATCTTTCTTTTGAAAACCTTTATAAACGTTTTTGAAATAATTTAACTTTGAAAACTTTAATAGATATTGTAAAATATTTTCGAAAGGTTTCTCTTAAAACAATAGTCTAAAAGGGTTTTTCCTGCATTCTAGAAATCACTAAAACTATATTGTCACATAAAAAAAGTATTTTTAAACATTCACGCTTTTGGAAAAGAACACCCATCCTTTCATCTTCAAAGCTTATTAAGGTTTTTAACCCTTATTAATGATTGAGCACAAACACACGCCTGGGCTTTAGCAAACTTCAAACAACAACAGCAGAGATGTACACATATATATATTCATACACAATGCCAATATCATACCTTCACATATACATCCCCAAATATATAACGATACAAATTAACTTATAATAGCATAACATTTCAGATAATCCAGGGAACTCAATAACAGCTATTAAGTAAACAATTAATCAAACACACGGATGCCTACGTTATTGAATATCTTTCGAAATCCCTCTACCCCAAGAAGACGAGGGTTCCGGCTACTAAAACTAGGATCACTTAACGCCTACACCAGAATCTAATCTAAGGTTACACATGAAACCATAGGTTAGATTTTTAATCAAAGAACACCAGCCACAAGGCATAGGTCTGCTTTCTCAACAATGGTTTTTGATTAAGGTTTCCAAAAATCATGCAACTTATGGATTTATGATCCTTAGCTGCCAGGAGTTCTAAACACCAAAGTTTAACAAGTTTGAATCAAGAATCCTACCAAGTCATCAACTTAGGGTTTCGGTTTCATCCTCTAAAATAGGTTAGGATGTTCTAAATTTTCCAATCTCTTTAGGTTAGCATCCATACCTAGTAAGGAGCCTAAAAACCTGATCATTTTGGAAAATGAAAAATCAAATACCCTAGGCCATGCAAACACTACCATCTCTGCCTTGAGTAAAATGAGGGTTAGAGGTTTTCAAACTTTCCAATCTCTTGGATCTAGCATCCTTATACATCAAGGAGCCCAAATCCATGATCACTTTGGAAAAACCTCAAAGTACATATAACAAAACACTTAGAGTTTTCACTTTTCATGAAAATACATAAAAGTTTCTAAACTTTTCCAATCACTTAAACCTAGCATCCTTATGTACATAGGAGCTCTTGGTCATGATCATGTTGGAATAACACTCAAACACAAGCTAACTAAGCAAAGATGAAACAAAACTCATATGGCACAAAAGACATAGATTCTGTCTCAAAGATGTAAAATGGTGTTCGAGATTTTTGTTTCCACAAGATTTTAGTATGTTGTAGAGGAAGTAAAATAAGAATATAGAAATTGGTTCAATCGGAGTTTTCACAATTGTTGAGAATTTTTTGAAGTTTAAAAGCATATTATGAACTCAAAACATCAACTATGAAAATAAAGCCAAAACTTGAAAAAACAAAATGGCATAGGACATTACCCTTACCAATATGAACAACTTTGATGAAGAACACAACTTGAAAAACTTAGTAAAAATGGTACCTTTAGTTGTGTGAAGAAGAAGATGAATAGTTGTAAAAAGTGTTTTGTGAAAGGTAGCAAAAGTGTGAAATGGTTACACTTTGAAACTTAATTAGAAGAAGGAAAAGAGAGGGGAGGCGCGGGTTGGGGCGGATTGGAGGAGAGAAGAGCTTGACTTGGTTGAGAAGAAAGGAGGTATGGTGTAGGTAAGGTGTGTGTAAGAAAGTATGGTGATTTGACTTGATTGGTGTAAGGAAGGTATGGCCATGGTCATGCCTATGTCATAGCCTTCACATCAGTCAATCTACTCCATTTTTGCTCGCTCCAAAGCATCGGATGAATTTCCCGATCGTATTTCCCGACGATTCGCCCGGGTAATACTGGAAATTCGACCCCAAACAAGATTTCTCAAAACACTCCAAACCCACACAAAACATAAAAAAACACTAATCGTCTCGTTCACGAGTCAATATTAGGTCTCTAGCTCAAGAAACTCAGATCGGCTTTGAAAACCCGCACGGCTTTATTCAATTTTATACCGAAAATTTTCATCGTGACTTCATACAAGAAATAACACAAGAAAATGATTTTATTTAAAATAAAATCATCCTCTGGATTTTATCACAATTAAATACATTAAAGCATGCATTTACTAATAATTAAGCACACGAAAAACAGGTGTTTACAACTCCACCCCCTCTAAAAAGAATCTCGCCTCGAGATTACGTACCTTGAATTAACTCAGGGGTATTGCATCTTCATCTTGTCCTCACCTTCCCACGTAGCTTCTCCCGGTTGTTTCATTCCAGATAAGTTTGACTAGAGGAATTTGTTTACCTCTGAGCTTTCGCTATCTTATCCGCATGATTATACAGTGACGTTACGAAAGACAGGTCTCTTTCAATTGTACATTATCGAGGTTTTTATGACGTGTGATGGATCAAGAATATATTTTCTCAACCGAGAAACATGAAAGACATCATGGATGTTGGAAAGAAAAGGTGGTAAAGATATTTTTATAGGCTACTGGGACCTCACGCGACTTAAGAATTTGGTAGGGTCCAATGAATTTGGGAGTGAGCTTCCTGGATTTTATTACCCCGCCAATCCTCGTTGTTGGTGTGACTCTCAAGAACACATGTTCTCCTTCTTCAAACTCTGGAGGTCGCTGCCTCTTATCAGCATTACTCTTCTGTCTACTTTGGGCGGTTCGCATTTTATCTTGGATCATCTTCACTTTCTCGGCCATCCTTTGTACAGCTACGGTCCCAACAATAGGCTTTCTCCATCCCGATACCAACACAAAGGTGTTCTGCATCGCCTACCATATGGAGCTTCATAGGGTGCCATTCCTATGCTTGAGTGGAAACTGTTGTTATAGGTAAACTCTATCAACGGTAATGACTCATCCCAACCCCGCATCCTCCAAAACAGTGCCCAAGCAAGGCTTCAAGCTAAATGGATCGCCCTTTCGATTGTCCATCCGTCTGTGGGTGATATGCATAACTCAATTTGAGTTTTGTTCCCAAAGAGTTTTGTAGTCCCTTCCGAACTCGACAGTGAAATCTTGGATCACGATCCGAAATAATACTGGAGGGTATACTGTAACCTAACAATCTCGTCGATGTACAATCGATCAACCTTTTTATCGGTACTTCATGTTGGATCGGTAGAAAGTGAGTGACTTGGTCGGTCGATCTACAATTACCCATATAGCCTCATACCCTTTTCTAGTTCTTGGTAAACTGGTTACGAAATCCATTGATATCCCGTCCCACTTCCATTCGGGAATATCTAAAGATTGTAAAATTCCTGCAGTCTCGATGTTCTACTTTGGCTTTACGGCATACCAAACATGATGCAACATATTCCATCACATCTCTCTTCATCCTGTACCACCAATATAACTTCTTTAGATCTTGGTACATCTTGGTAGCTCCTGGATGCATACTCAACTTACTCTTATGAGCTTCTTCTAAGATCGACTTTCTCCACTCGAACATCCTCGTGCACACGATTCTTTCACCGAACCTTAAGATCCCGTCTCCAGGCCTTCTCTAAAATCGACAATGCTCCTTGTCGTACTAAATCCCTTTGGTCATCCGGACATCGACGCCTCTTTGCTTCTCCTTTATCTGCTCCATCAATCCATTTGACACGGTGATCTTGTTCGATACCGGCCTTCCCGGCATAACCTCATCAGACAAACTCAGATCTTGGAATTGTTCCAAAAATTCCCGCTCCCTAACCATCATCACCGATCGTGAATCGCCTTTACGCTTAGCGCTCGACCACTACATTCGCCTTCCCAGGGTGATACTATAGTTGAAAGTCGTAATCCTTCGGAAACTCTAACCAACGCCTCTCGCCGCATATTCAATTCCTTCGGACGAACAGATACTTGTGCTCTTGTGATCATGAAAACATTAAAATTAGCCCTGCATAAGTAATGTCTCCATATCTTCAAAGCAAAGACCCAGCCGCTAACTCCAAATCATGCGTCTTGATAGTTTCTCGTGAATCTTCAACTGCCTCAAGCATAAGCTACAACTTTCCGATTTTGCATCAACACACATCCCAACCCTTGATGTGAAGCGCCACAAGAAAGCTCAAAAGGTTCCTTGGGATTAGGTAGAATCAACACGGTGGAAGTCGCAATCTACGCTTCAACTCTGGAAATTCCTTTCACAAGCTTCTTCCAAACGAATGCTTGGTCCTTACGAGTCAACCGAGTGAGAGGTCCCACTATCTTGGAAAACCCTTCGATAAACCCTTCGATAGTATCCAGCCAAACCCACAAAGCTACGAATCTCTCGCCGTTGTTGGCCTTTCCCATTCCAAAACAGCCTCAACCTTCTTCGGATCTACAGGCGATTCCTTCGCGAGATATCACATGACCTAAGAATTGAACTTGATCCAACCAAAACTCACACTTCTTCGGCCGCATACAGTCAGCTTCTCTTTTAGGATCTCAAGAACAATGCTAAGGTGTTTAGCATGTGACTCCTCATCCTGGGGAATAGATCAAAATGTCATCTATAAAGACGACTACTTACCGATCCAAAAAGGAATGAAAGATCCAATTCATATAGTCCATGAATATAGCCGGCGCATTGGTCACTCCGAATGGCATCACCAAAAACTCATAATGCCCATAGCGTGTTCAAACGCTTGTCTTAGGAACATCCTCCGCCTTCACTCGTATCTGGTGGTATCCCGACCGTAGATCTATCTTCGAAAACACTGCAGCGCCATGCAATCGATCCATGAGATCATCTATCCTTGGAAGAGGATATCGATTCTTGATCGTGACTTTATTCAACCGGCGATAATCCACACATAGCCTGGCCGATCCATCTTTCTTTTTTCACTAACAGATCGGAGCTCCCACCGTGACACACTAGGCCGTATGAACTCCTCCCTCATCAATTCCTCAAGTTGCTCCTTCAAGGTTTCTAACTCCGGTGGTGACATGCGATACGGTGCCATGGATATTGGTCCAAGACTCGGGACTAGATCAATCGCGAACTCAATCTCCAACTGTGGCAATCCGGGGACATCCTCCGGAAAAACATCCGAAAACTCTCGGACGACAGTGCGACTCTAAGTCAAACTCGCTCTTGACCTCAGGAACACGAAGAACATGTAAACTTGAGCCCTTCTTTCAAAGAAACTCTTACCCGACTAGCAAATAATAATCCGTAAATCTCATCCCTAAAGACTAAGGTTTTCCGAGCACGATCTATTAGGATATGGTTGGAAGATAACCAATCCATGCCTAAGATCACATCTAGTTGTACTAGGGGAAAACATATCAAATCCACAAGGAAATGTCTATTCGAATAATGATAGGGCAGTTTAAGCAAAATGAATTAATAACACAGAGTTTAGCAATTGGGGTAGAAACAATCGATTATAAGATAAGGAAGAAAGCAGGCAAGTTCAACGTTTTCACACGATCCATGGAAATAAATGAATGGGTTGCACCGAATCAAACAAGACAATTAAGAGATTACCATCAATGTCACACTCACCCCCGCCGAGATCACCGGAGTTCGATGCCTCCGCACCACTCATCGTGGTAAACTCTTCCCACTTGGCGGTTGGCTTGCTTGCTCTAGTGAGGTTGAATGACTGGTCCCTCTTCGGTGCTTGGCACTCCTTTGCCAAATGCCCAATACGGTCACAGTTGTTGCACTTGTAGTCCTTCTTTGGGAAATCATTCGCGAAGTGATTCGGATCCCCACATCGGAAACATCTCCTTCCTTGGCCTTGATCGTTGTTTCTCTGGCCTCCACTTCGAGCCTTCCACACACCTGAACGAGCTTGTTGCTTATGATTGTTATTGTAGCTAGGTGCTTGATGGTATGGCTTCCTCTGGTTTTGCTTCCATTTGAAATTATGTCCTTGATTCTGACCCTTATGACGAACTGGTCCACTTGCGCGTCCTCTGCTATCCCTTCATTTGCGCATCAACTCAATCTTCCGGCACTTCTCCACTAATGCTTGGAAACTCCGACTTTCCAAGGGCAGCACTGGTTCCTTGATTTCAAAGCGTAAAACCGGCTTCAAACTGTTCGCACTTCCACTCTTCACCGGGGTTGTTCTAAAGAAGCGGAAGTATTTGGCAAGTGATTCGAACTTTGCCGCATACTCCCCCACCGGCCAGATCTCTCCCGACTTAGCCTCAAGAACTCTTGTTCTTTCTCCTTTCGGGCACTGGGGAAAGTACTTGTCCAGGAAACTTGCCGCGAAATACTCCCAGGGTGATGACACTTGATGTTCAGCCTCTAGCGGTTCTTAGTACCCTTCCACCAATACTCGGCGTCTCCCACGAGCTGAAAACGTCGAATAAGGTACCTTGGATTCTTGGGGAGTGTGTACTAACTCGAAAATATTTTCTAACTCTTGAATCCAGAGATCTGCCTTAATCGGATCCACGTCTCCATCGAACTGAGATGGATTCTGACGTCTGACCACATCAAGATGCCTTCCCTCTGCAGCTTGTTCCGCTTGCAGCTGTTCTTGCTGATTTTGTGCAGCAGCATTGGCCGTTTGATGAGCTATAGCAGCAGCCACATCAGCCAGTGCTTGAGCAGCGAAGTCCATTCCTCCATTGCCTCGTCCACGTCCACGAGCACCTCTCTGATTCATACTGACCTGGATCACACAAGCAGTCAGATGACAATCCGAAAGAGAGAACCCGCCGGTCACCACACATTACCTCAAAAGAAGTAATTCAAACAACACACAATCAGAGAAAACACAACAGCAACACAACAGACCTAACCCAGACATTCCCGAAAGACTCGACTAGCTCTGATACCACTAATGTGACACCCTAACTTGGTCATCACATGGTTACCCTTTTTGCGGAAAAATGCTCGTTTAAATGCTGGTCGCTTTCGGAAAAAGATTATTCAACATACACAAGGTTACCAAAAAGGTACTTAATTTTTTTTTTCTTTAAAGAAAAGAAGTAAAAGGTAAAGAAACTCACAACTTGAAAACGACAACAGATACATACATATAATATTGCCTCGAAAGGTCTTAGGTTTTAACATTACACCACGGCCTTAATCAATATGGCCAACAGAAACGAAAACATAACTGAAACATAACTGAGAAGATAAGGTAAATACAACACCAACTGGGAATGGGAATCTGGGAATCTAAACTCAAAAGAAAAGTGCAAAAGCCAAGACTAACGGATCACTCAAAACAAAGCCTCCAACCACTACCAATGCCTACGACACTAGGAGTGGCCACAAACGCTCCCACAAGAAGAAGTCTCGGCTCCGGGTCAATCACCTCTCCTCCGTCATCCAACGGGACATCCTCCTCCTCAATATCCAAAGGGTGATAACCCGCCTCGAGCTCCTCATCCCACCAGTCTACCAGCTCATGAGGCTCCTCCTCGGGGATCCTCTTCGGGATCTTCTTCAGGATCTTCCTCCATCGGTTCCTCCTCTTCTAGCTCGGCAGGGCTCAACGTAAGGGGTGAAGTAGACCGGCTTCCTCGTAGCGTGTTCAGGTACAAACATGGCGGTGGAAGAATCACGTTCCTGGATTCCACCGAGTGGATCCTCCTAACGAGCTCTCCATGTATATTAGCTTCCGTAGTAGTGATTGGCCCTCGGTACGTCGTTGTAGTCGCATTCGCGTCCATCCTCCAATTCCCAACTCGTCGGCCTCGTCAAAAGTCTCTGTCCGTGTGACCTCGGTACAAGAGGACAAGAGGGTCCATCTAAAAGCATACGCATACCCGTGACGAGGAAAATAAAAGAACATACGGACATGCAAGAGTGAGATACCGTCATAAGATATATCCCACAACAACCATATACATGATACATGCAACACGAAATCAGATCAACGGTTAAACCATGCATAATCATCATAATATAAGAGTGTTATATCAAGGGTCCTCAAGCCCGTACAATCGGTTTTCAAATGTGCATGACACTTCAATATCAGGCTCTATCCTAATCTCATGAGATCACAACACCATGTTATCACTGAGAAGATAGAGTTGGTCAAGCTCCGCCCACCGGGCTGTTGCCACCGCATCCCGATGCACCGGGCCTCTTGGTCGAGACAACGCCACATGCCCTCAACGAAATAGCTAGCAATGTGATCGACTCTCGGATACCCCATGGGTATCCCTCAATAAGCAAAGGCACGTCTGCCGGGGAAATGCATATGAATAAAAACTTTCCTTTTAAGGTTTTTCTTTGTGTAAATATTTCACTTGTCAAAGCTCAAAGCTAATGACTTAACATTATTTCCCCATCACTTGAAAACGTAGAAACATAGGACACACAGTCCAATGCTCAATCCCAACACCTAGACCGTGGGCCGCAGTCAAGGTTTGTGGTAATGGAAATCAATATACTTTTTAGTCATGTTTTACTTATCATGCTAAGGACAATAGCCTGACAATGGAAATCGTAAACGAATCGTCCTCGATTCCCACGAATTGGACTTGAAGTCCATAACATTCACGAATAGGACTTTACGGTCCCGAATTAACACTGATCCAAGATCACGTGCTAAGCATGGAAAACTAGAGGCGACGTCTCACGTCCAGATTCCTATTCTTTTAGTACTTATCTTTCATTTGACGAAAACAGTTTTCGAAATCGAAAGCCTCGATAACCTATGTTGGCTATCGGAAAGTTTCTAAATCATTTGGGAGAAAACCTTTTCTTTTGAAAATCCTTTATAAAACGTTTTTGAAACACTTTTAACTTTGAAAATCCCCAATAGGATATTGTAAAATATTTTCGAAAGTTTTCACTTAAAACACATAGTTCGAAAAGGGTTTTTCTCTTGCATTCTAGAAATCACTAAAACTATATTGTCACAATAAACAAGTACTTTTAAACATTCATGCTTTTTGGAAAAGAACACCCATCCTTTCATCTTCAAAGCTTATTAAGGTTTTTAATCCTTATTAATGATTGAGCACAGACACACGTCCGGCTTAGCAAACTTCAAACAACAACAGCAGTATGTACACATATATATATTCACAGTTCAATGCCAATATCACAATTCATCACAGTTATACATCTCAACATATATAACGATGCATTTCAACTTCATATAATAGCATAACATTTCAGATAATCCAGTAACTCAATAACAGTCAAGTAAACAATTAATCAAATACACATGCATGCATACAGTTTATTGAATATCTTTGGAAATCCCTCTTACCTCAAAAGACGATAAGGGTTCCTACTACGAAAACTAAGGATCACGAACGTCCGCGCGTAACGAATCTAAGGAGGTTACACACATGAAACCATAGGTTAGATTTTTAATCAAAGAACACTAGCCACAAGGCATAGGTTCGGTTTTCAACAATGGTTTTTGATTAAGGTTTCCAAAAATCATGCAACTTATGGATTTATGATCCTTAAGTGCTAGGAGTTCTTAAACACCAAAAGTTTAACAAGTTTGAATCAAGAATCCCACTAAGTCATCAACTTAGGGTTTCGGTTTTCATCCTCTAAAATAGGTTAGGATGTTCTAAATTTTCCAATCTCTTTAGGTTAGCATCCATACCTAGTAAGGAGCCTAAAACCTTGATCATTTTGGAAAAATGAAAAAATCAAATACCCTAGGCCACAAACACTACCATTCGGCCTTGAGTAAAAATGAGGGTTAGAGGTTTTCAAACTTTCCAATCTCTTGGATCTAGCATCCTTATACATCAAGGAGCCCAAATCCATGATCACTTTGGAAAAACCTCAAAGTACATATAACAAAACACTTAGAGTTTTCACTTTTTCATGAAAATACATAAAAGTTTCTAAACTTTTCCAATCACTTAAACCTAGCATCCTTATGTACATAGGAGCTCTTGGTCATGATCATGTTGGAATAACACTCAAACACAAGCTTAACCAAGCAAAGATGAAACAAAACTCATATGGCACAAAAGACATAGATTCTCGTCAAAGACAGAAAATGGTGTTCGAGATTTTTGTTTTCCACAAGATTTTAGTATGTTGTAGAGGAAGTAAAAATAAGAATATAGAAATTGGTTCAATCGGAGTTTTCTACAATTGTTGAGAATTTTTTGAAGTTTAAAAGCATATTATGAACTCAAAACATCAACTATGAAAATAAAGCCAAAACTTGAAAAACAAATGGTATAGGGACATTACCCTTACCAATATGAACAACTTTGATGAAGAACACAACTTGAAAAACTTAGTAAAAATGGTACCTTTAGTTGTGTGAAGAAAGAAGATGAATAGTTGTAAAAAGCGTTTTTGTGAAAGGTAGCAAAAGTGTGAAATGGTTACACTTTGAAACTTAATTAGAAGAAGGAAAAGAGAGGGGAGGGCGTCGGTTTGGGGCAGATTGGAGGGGGAGAGAAGAGCTTGACTTGGTTGAGAAGAAAGGAGGTATGGTGTAGGTAAGGTGTGTGTAAGAAAGTATGGTGATTTGACTTGATTGGTGTAAGGAAGGTATGGCCATGGTCATGCCTATGTCATAGCCTTCACATCAGTCAATCTACTCCATTTTTGCTCTGCTCCAAAGATGCATCGATGAATTTCCCGATCGTATTTCCTGACGATTCGCCCGGGTAATACTCGGAAATTCGACCCAACAAGATTTCTCAAAACACTCCAAACCCACACAAAACATAAAAAAAACACTAATCGTCTCGTTCACGAGTCAATATTAGGTCTCTAGCTCAAGAAACTCGATCGGCTTTGAAAACCCCGGCACTCGGCGTCTGAATTTTATACCGGAAAATTTTATCAAGACTTCATACAAGTAAAATAACACAAGAAAATGATTTTATTTAAAATAAAATCATCCTCTGGATTTTATCACAATTAAATACATTAAAGCATGCATTTACTAATAATTAAGCACACGAAAAACAGGGTGTTACAAACGTCCAACGCCACGAACACGGCGTCTCGCCTCACGGTGCTAGCTTCAAACGAGACTTGCTGCTCACTGTCACTCTCTATGTGCGGCTAGGTAAAAACCGTATAGGCACAATAGCTTAAGTGGTTTACTTATAGTAGCACCTCCTTAAGTGAGTTAGTGAGCAGCGTTTGACCTAAGCCCATGTACTATGTGCTAGGCCCAATAGAAGAGTCCAACTCTCCTTTTAATGCTTCTTTTGATCCGCTCTTATGTGTGTGACCCTATAGGTTCCCAAAACGTTATTAGTAATATTAAATCCCATTTAATATTACAAACAGCTTAGCGGTATCTAGCAATACATCATTGCCACCTAAGTAGTGAGAAAGTCGTTGATTTGACGAAACCTTTATGTGACAAATATTCATGTGCATTATTATCCCTTTGTCCATATATCTATATTGAACACAAGACATATAATGTGTCACCCTTGTATGGTTCAATATCTTGTTCCCTGATACCCAAGTAGACTTAACAACAAATGAGGTCAATATCTCATATTGACTCATTTCAAGACGACCATGCATTTTACGGTCTCACTCTATCGTGGGCCCCACGAATATTACTCCTGTTATGTAGGAGGGACAAATTCCATCTAGGTCACTCACATCCCTCTGCATGGCTCGTGGTATGCCCAATGGCCATCGTTATAATCATCCTATTACAGATGACGTTTGACGATATTAAAGCACACGACTCCTCATGTAGGGATCGTAGCGATTTGGTCGAAGGATTGGATACACCATTGTCACTATGAGAACTACTTATGACACTCACATAAGGGCCAATCCAGTACATCATTACTCTAATGTGTACCTATGTGGCGACTCGATATCTCATATCCATGACCCGTGAGATATGGTCATCAGTCTGCACACATAATAGTCTCAATGTATTATTATTGTCCTTATTAATAAAATACTTGACTACGGATATTTAAGAATAGGATTTCATTGTTCAATAGTGTCTCACGATCAAGTCATATACTTGATATTCTATTAAACTGAAATTTCTATTCTAAGGACTTTATTATGTTTAAACAAGTAACATAATAAACTGGAATGCCTCATATCATATATATATATATATATATGATAGCAAGATACAAATGTAAGTCTAAGAAATACACTGGCCTCTAGGGCTTACACCAACACAAGAAGTTCCTAAAGAAGAAAGGTAACTTCAAAAAGAAAGTCATCCACTTTTCAAATGAGAAATTTCAGCAAAGGTGACAACTCTTCCAACAACATCACATGCTATGAATGTGGAAAGATTGGCCACATGAAGGTTGACTGTCCAAAACTGCAAAAGAAGGACAAAACAGAAAAGTTTGACTCAAAGGACAAGAAGTGGAGAAAGCCAAGAAAGGCATTCATTGCTTGGGATGATAATGATGTAGATTCCACCGAAGAATCTGAATCTTACGAGGCAAACTTGTGCTTGATGGCCAGCAATAACAGTGATTCGGAGAGTGAGGTAAATTTTGATTCACAACCTACTTTTGATGAATTGTAAGATGCATTTGATGAGTTACATACTGAATATCTTAAGATTGCTAAACAAGTTGTCTCATCTAGAAAAATAATTGTGAAACAATGTGATGATTATGTATGCTTGAAAATGAAAGAAAGAGAACTAGAAGCTAGGAATAAGGTCTTGATTGTATCTAGCTCTAATTGTTCTAAGTGTTGTACATTGAATAAAGAAGTTGAAAAACTGAAAAATGACTTAGCCAAGTTCACAAATGGTAGAGATAACTTGAATGCTTTATTAGGACAGCAAAAGTGTGTTTATAATAAGGCTGGAATAGGCTATGAACCTAAGATACATGAGAAATATTTCAAGAAATGTTTTGCTGCACCTAAGACATCAAACACACCATTTGTTAATTGCAACTTTTGAGCTAGAAAAGGTCACACAACTTCTATGTAACACCCTGTTTTTCGTATGTTTCTTTATCAGTAAATACATGCATCAATGTGTTTATTTTTGATAAAATCCAGAGAATGATTTTTTTTAAATAAAATCAATTTCTTGTGTTGTTTTACCGTGTGAAGTCACAATAAAATTTTTGGTCGATAATTCAGACGAAAACCGGTCTGGGTTCTCACTGCCAGTACAAGTTTACTGAGATAGAGAACAAATTTTAATTCGTGAACGACACGGTTAGTGTTTTTATGATGTTTTGTCTGGGTTTGGAGTTTTTCTAAAAATCTTGTTCGGGGCCAAATCTTAGGGATTTCCGGGGTGAAATCATTGGGAAATACGATCGGGGAAGTCATCTGATACACAATGGAGCAGAGCATCAAGGGGATGAAGTGACTTGATGTGAAGGTTATGACACGCCTCAAAATGTGAATCATGAATTTTTTTCAAAATTCTCACTTTTTCATTTTTCTCTCTCCAATCACATCACATCACCTTAACTCCTTATCCTCTCTACAAGCAACCCACCTTCTTTCTTCTCTTCTTTCTTCCTCTCCCAAAACCATGACCCTCTCCTCTCACTCTCTATAAAAACTCTTCATTTCCACACTTCATCACTTTCCTCCATTTCTCACATTTACACTTTACTACATTTCTTCTTCTTCTTCTTCTTCTTCTTCTTCTTCTCTCTTACAAAGTTTACATTTTTATCAAGCTTTTCTCTTAGAGTTCTTCATCAAAGTTGTTCATATTGTTAAGGATAATACTTCTATGTAGTTCTTTTTCAAAGTTTCATCTTTTGTTTCAAAGTTGTCTTCATATGTCCTTTATGTGCTTTTAACTTCTAAAACCTCTCAAAAATGGTAGAAAACTCCTTTTGAGTTGAAACCACTTTCTATATTCTTGTATTTACTCATACTATCACATACTAAAAGGTTGTGTAAAACAAAGTTTCCTAACCTCTTCTTCCTAAGGAGGCCGAAACCATGTATATGGTTTAGGTGAATCTTGTTTCAACTTTTACATGTATGAGTTTGTATTTGAGTTTCATTTTCAAGATGATCATGGACCAAGGCTCCCTTATGTTAAAGGATGCTATGTCTAAGTGATTGGAAAGTTTCAATATTTTTACCCTATTTTTATGTAAGGACCAAAACCAATGAGTTTTAAGGCAATGGTGTTTAAGTTTTGTTTTCCAAAATGATCATGGATTAAGACTCATTGATATAGAAGGATGCTAAGTTCAAGAGATTGGAAAGTTTGAACATTTCTAACCCCTATTTCTTGAAAAGGTCGAAACCTTAAATGGTTATGGCAAAGATGTTGAGTTTTGTTTTCCAAAGTGATCATGGACTAAAAGCTCCTTATGTTAAAGGATGCTATGTCTAAGTGATTGGAAAGTTTAAAATATTTTTTTGCTTTATTTTCCTATGATGGCTGAATGTGACATTTGACCTAGGATGTGTTATTTTATTTTGTTTTCCAAGATGATTATGGAATAAAGCTCCTTCATGTTAAAGGATGCTATGTCCAAAAGATTGGATGATTTAAAGATCTCTAACCCCACAAACTTGTTAAGGTCGAACCTAAGAGTTCATGATCTAAGACATTTGATTTTTCCATTTTTCGAAATGATCATGGTTTCAAGCTCCTTACTATGTATGGATGCTAACCTAAAGAGATTGGAAAGTTTAGAAATTCGTAGCCTATTTACCTATGCTTGACCGAAACCCTAAGTCAAGTACTTAGTGGGACTTTTAATTCAACTTTGTTAAAAGATTGTTGTTTATGAACTTCTAGCACTTAAGGATCATAAATCCAAGAGTCGCATAAATTTCGGAAACCCCTAATCCTAGTTTATTGTATGAACCGAACCTATACCTTGTGGTTAGTGTTATCGAGTTGATTTTTTTTAACTCATGATTTTATGTTGGTAACCTTAGACTTCCATCACCGGAGAAGCGAGGACGTTCGTGAACCTTCTTTTCAAATCCAAAACTCTTAACTTCGACGTGAGGTAAAAGGGGATTTCCTAAAGATATTCAATAACTGTATGCATGTGTGTATCTGTTTAACTGGATATTTATATGTTGATCGAGCTTACTTGGTTATCTAATGTACTTGAACTGTTATACTATTATCTCGATGTTGAACTGTCCTTGTTCTAAATGTTATAATGCATATTTGTGATGAACTGCTTTCAACTGTGATATTAGCATTGAACTGAGAATATATACCGCTGTTGATTGAAATTTTGCTAAGCCAGACTTGTGTCTGTGCTCAACTGTTATAAGGATTAAAAACCTTAATAAGCTTTGAAGATGAAAGGGATTGGTGTTCTTTTCTAAAAGCTTATTAACTTAAAGTGCTTGCTTTAAATGTTGAAATGGTTTTGGTGAACTATTGTTATACAAGAGAAAAAACCTTTTCGAACTATGTACCTTCAAGTGAACACTTTTAAGATTATTTGGCAATATCCTATTGGGGATTTTCAAAGATAAAACTATTTCAAAGATGCTTTATAAAAGATTTTCAAAGAAAAGTTTTTCTCCTAAATGTTTTAGAAACTTTCCGATAGCCTGGATAGGTTATCGAGGATTCGGTTTTGAATTTGATTTTCACTGAACGAAAAATAAGTACTTAAGAAAGAGAATCTAGTACGCTAGACGTTGCCTCTAGTATTCAGTTATACGCACGTGATCTTGGATCAATGTTAATTAGGGGCCATGAGTCCTATTCATGATGTTCTGGACTGAGAGTCCAATTCTCGAAATCGAGGACAGTGCGTTCGATTTCGTTGTTGTGGACTATTGTCCTTATCATGGTAAGTTCAAAACATGAATAAAAGCATAAGTGATTTTTATGACCACAACCCTTGACTCATGGAATCGGTCTCGGGTGTTGTGATTGAGAATTCGACTGTGTGTCCTATGTTTATAAGTTTTCAAGTGATGGGAAATGATGATTAAGTCGTTAGCTTTGAGTCGTGACAAAAAAAGAATGAACACAAAGAAAACCTTTTGAATAAAATATTTTCTCATATGCATTTCCCCAGGCATACGTGCTTTCTTAAATATCAGATATAAGGTGGTATCTGGGAGTCAGTCCATATGACCGATTCAGAGGAACATGTGACGTTGCTCGTCCTGAGACATTAAATGCATGAGGGTATGGAGGCAACTACCCGGTGGGCTAGAGATTGACCAACTCTAATTCTTCTCCAAAGGGAAAACGGTGTTGATATCTCATGAGATTAAGTTAGAGCCTGATATTGAAGTGTCATGCATATTTTCAAAGGTTGACTGTGCGGGTTTGAGACCCTTTGATATAACATTGTTATGTTATGTATATGCATGATTTAACTACTTATATGATTATGTGATGTATGTATCATGTATATGGTTGTTGTTGGATATATCTTATGACGGTATCTCACTCTTGCACATCTGTATGTTCTGTTCTTTTCTTATTGTACCGGATATGCGCATGCTTTTAGATGGATCCGAACGTTCCCTTGGCACAGTCGAGCTCAAGGAGCGAAGTGTTTGATCATCTTTGGGGCGACAGGAACTGGACTATACATGAGGGTACGACAACCGCGACGTATCGAGGACCCGTCACGACTACCAAGACGAATGCTAACTGAGTGCCCGTACGAAGGGTTCATACTTGCCGAGACGAGGATCGTGGGCGCTTCCACCTCCATGGTACTACATTCATACGCTACAAGTCACCGGTCTCCTTCATAAGCATTTTGATCCAGCTTGAACCGCTTTGAGAGGATCCAGTGGAGGAGGATCCCGAAGAGGATCCCGAGGAAGAGCCTCTCAGAGCTGATAGAGGTCGAGGATGAGGACGAGGAGCCGCAGTACCATCCGCAGGATCCCGAGAGATGATGACATCCCTATCAACGATGGCGGTGACGTTGTCGATACGGCATCCGGATATCTCGTCCCGGGGTAGCGTCGTGGTCACTCGCATGCGGAGGCATTGGTAGATCGTTCGTCGGCTTTTAGAGTTGTCCCGATAGTCCCTAGGCCTTTAGAGCCATCTTTTGAGTCTTATACCCAATTCCCTATCCCTAGTTTGATGTTTCTTTTTTACCTGTTTCTTAAAGAGCGGTTTTTAGTGTATGTTGGCCGATTCGACAAGGCCTGTTTTGTAATCAAACCTAAGATCCCAAGAGGGACAATTATATTTATATGAATGATGTTTATTTTCATGTTCCGAGTATTCATCACCTTTTCTTAACTTCTTTTAACACAAAAAAATTGAGTACTCTTTTTCAGTAACCCTATATAAAAGGTTATTTTGCCGAAAGCGACCAACGTTTTAAATAGGTTTCTTTTCCGCAACGGGTAACCATTTGATGCCGGGTTTTTAGGTGTCACACATAGTAGGTATCGAGCTAGTCGAGTATTTCGGAATGCTTGAGTTTAGGTTTGTTGTGTTGAAGTTGTGTTTTTCTCTGTCTCAATGTTGTTTGAATTACTTCTTTGAGGTAATGTGTGATAACCCGTGGTTCATAGCCTTTTTCTCGGTTGTTATCCGATTGCTTGTGTTGTATAGGTCAAGATGAACCGAGAGAGGTGCTCGTGGACGTGGACGAGGCTACGGAGGAATGGATTTCGTTACCCACACGATGTCTAATGTGGCTGCTGCCATAGCTTTTCAGGCGGCTAATGCTACTACCCGTAACCATGAGGAGCAACAGGGCGAAACAAGCTACGAGAGGGAAGGCATCCTGACGCTTTCCGACGCCGGAATCCATCGCAGTTTGATGGAGACGTGGATCCAATAAAGGTTGATCATTGGATTCGGGAGCTAGAGAAGATCTTCGATCCGGTACACACTCGAGAGGGAATCTAAGGTACCCTATTTCGTGTTCCAGCTAGAGGGTGATGCTTGATCTGGTTGAAGGGCACTAGAAAGTTGTTGGAGGCTGAGCACCAGGCGATCACCTGGGGAGTATTTCGTTGCAAGTTTATAGACAAATACTTTCCCCAGAGTGCCCGGAAAGAGAAGGAGCAGCAGTTCATGAGACTGAGTCAGCGGGATCTGACAATAGGGGAGTATGCGGCGAGGTTTGAATCCCTTGCCAAGTATTTCCGTTTCTTTCAAGACAATCCCAATGAGGAATGGAAGTGTGAACAGTTTGAAGCTGGTTTGCGCTTCGAGATTAAAGAATCGGTATTGCCGTTGGATATCAGGAACTTCCAGGCACTATTGGAGAACTGCCGAAAAATTGAGGTGATGCGCAGAGGAAGGGATACCAAGGGAAGTGCAGGAGGTCCTGTTCTTCCTAAGAGCCAGAATCAAGGCCAGAATTCAAAATGGAAGTAGAACCAAAGGAAGCCATATCACCAGGTATCTAGCTACAACCAGAAAACAACAACAAGCTCGTCCCAGGTGTTTCGGGGATAGGAAGTGGAGGCCAGAGAAACAACGATCAAGGCCAAGAAAGGAGATGTTTCAGGTGTGGAGATCCGAGCCACCTGGCCAATGCTTGCCCGAAGAAGGATTACAAGTGTAACAACTGTGACCGCGTGGGACACTTGGCAAAGGAGTGCCATGCACCGAAGAGGGTGCATTCTGTCAACCATGCCAGAGTAAACAAGCCAACCGTTAAGGGAAGAGTGTATACCATGAGTAGTGCTGAGGCATCGAACTCCACTGATCTTGTGCAGGTAATGCATTTACATTGCTTGGTAATCTCTTGTCTGTACTTTTTCGATTCAGGCCCAACTCATTCTTTTATTTCGATGGATCGTGTGAAAATTCTAGACTTGCCTGCTTTCTTCTTTGCCATATAATCGATTGTTTCTACCCCAACTCTTGAACTTTTGACTGTTAATTCTGTTTGCTTAAACTGTCCTATCATCGTTCAGAATAGACATTTCCTAGTAGACTTGATCTGTTTGCCTTTAGTACAGTTAGATGTAATCTTAGGCATGGATTGGTTATCTTTTAACCATATCCTAATAGATTGTGCTCAGAAAACCTTAATCTTTAGGAAGGATATTTCAGGATTTTTATCTGCTAGTCAGGTAAGAGCTTCTATGAAAGAAGGAGCTCAAGGTTACATGCTGCTGTTTTCCTTGGACGTCGAGAGCGAGTTTGACTTGGAATCCGTACCTGTCGTTTGAGAGTTTCTGGAGGTTTTCCCTGAGGATGTACCTGGATTGCCACCTGTTCGGGAGATCGAGTTCGCGATTGATCTGATTCCAGGCACTGGACCAATATCCATGGCACCATATCGCAAGGCCTGTTCGACAAGGCCTGTTTTGTAACCAAACCTAAGATCCCTAGTGGGATAGTTATATTTATATGAATGATGTTTATTTTCATGTTCCGAGTGTTCATCACCTTTTCTTAACTTCTTTTAACAAAAAAAAATTGAGTACCCTTTTTCAGTAACCCTATATAAAAGGTTATTTTTCCAAAAGCGACAAGCGTTTTAAATAGGTTTCATTTCCGTAACGGGTAACCATGTGATGTCGGGTTTTAGGGTGTCACATTCTACATGTCAATACAGAAAATCAACATACAATAAATCTAAGTATATATGGGTTCCTAAAGGAACTATTGCTGCAACTAACTCAAAATGACCCAAACAGATTTGGGTACCTATAGCACAAACATGAAATTCTGTTTTGTAGGTGTGGTGGAAGGTCAAGAGCAAAAATTGGAATCATGACATAGATCCTTCTCCAAACACAAAATGGGTAACAATAAAGAAAGAATATTGATTGAACATGTTTTCTAATTATCATTATTAATGTGTGATTGTGAATCTTTCTGTGTTGACTTATATATCATTGTATAGTATGTCTACATTGTTCTATTAAAGTTATTTGATCTATCTTGGAATAATCATATGGCTTTTGTTTCGCAAATTGAATCTAAGAAAATTGATGAAGCCTTGAATGATTTGTTTTGCTTGCTATGCAACAATTAACTTTGAACATGATCTCTATCATAAGAACTTTATTCAAAATAGAGAAATTGAGATTGAATATGTTGATACAACTAAACAACTTGCTGATATTTTTACCAAGCCCTTGAACAAGGAAATCTTCTTTTTCATTAGAGAGAATCGGGCATAATTGATCAATCCTATATCTAATCTCTAAAGAAACTGTTTATATGACTATATCTTTGTGTAAATATGCTCTGATTCTTGTATGATTTGATTTGGAATATATATGAATGATTAGAAGAGAATTTCAGAAGAAATAGATTGATCAGGAACACCTATGTACCTAACCCATGTACATGTGTAAAAACTGGAAATTTGTTTTAAACATGGATGTGATCAATAGCTGTATAGAGGTTCAGGAATGGATCCCCTATATTTTTAGTCTGATAAATTCAGAATACATAAGATTCTAATTTTTCTCGTCCACTAAAGTGACAAAAGTGCTCGTCCACACAAGTGACAGAAGCGCTCGTCCACTAAAGTGATAGAAGCGCTCGTCCACTAAAGTGACAGAAGCGCTCGTCCACACAAGTGATAGAAGCGCTCGTCCACACAAGTGATAGAAGCGCTCGTCCACTCAAGTAATAGAAGCGCTCATCCACACAAGTCTTTCGACTTGCTATGTCCTTAATGAGAACCTTCGTCCAATGACGTGGCATATGGAGCTCATCTACTAGGCTACGAGCCCTGAGGATTGAAGATGACGCCGATGTAGAACCTTCTTGTACCCAAACCAACCCTAATATGGCAAGAACCAAAAATACTGGATCTTCACCCTCAAAAGCTGCTTAGAAGAAGAGGAAAGGAAGTGGAATCTTCCAAAGAAAAGGAAGTCACCGAAAGTGTGCTGCTCCAACTTCATACATGGACAATGATGCTTTTCTTCAAAGGTATTTTTCTTCTGATGAACAAAAGGAATACTTTAAGAAAAACTTCAGATATAGAGAAATTCTTGAACCTTGGGTAATGGATGCAAAATATTTTGAGGATAATGAGTTTAACTTTCCTAAAATTATAGTCTGTCAAAAGCTCACTGAGTTTGTGCAATCTCAGTTTGATTATCACCCCTTACTGATCAAAGTCTTTTACTCGAATTTAGAAATAAATGCTAATGGAATTAGCTCTGAAGTTAAGGGAATTTAGATAAAAATATCATTAGAGGAATTCAGCAATCTTGCTAACCTACCGTATTATGGATCTAGCATTGCTGTAAATGGTCCCAAATCTGAGTGGTACAATGAGTATGATAAAGAACTGGCTAGACCAGATTTAGTTACCTCTAATGAACCTGAATATAGAGTTACCTATACCAGTATAATGAGTGTAGAGGATAGACTTCTGCATTATGTTGTCTACAGAATTTTAATTCCAAGAGGAGGAAATCACTCTATTTTGCAAAACTATGATGTAATGCTTATGTGGGCTATGTTGAATGAGAAGCAAATCAGCTGGGGGTACTGTGTTGCTGCACACATGATAGAATGCAAGATGATGCTTGCCTACCCTGCACTGGTCTGCATAATCCTAGTTCATTTTAACGTTATTTTTGATGGAGAAGAAAAGAAGCTTGCAAGAAGAATAACTCACAAGTTTGGTGAAGAAATTGTGAGCAAAATGAAACTGAAGAAAGAAGATGGAAGATGGATAAGGAAAGCTGGAAACAAGGAAACTACTGCAGCTGGTACTTCAACTGGACAAGAAAATGCACCTTCTAATTTCCTGCATAAACTGATGAAAATGATGGGAAATGTTGAGGAAAATCAAAAGAAAAATCATGAAATTGAAATGTTTGCAATTGTTGAAGTGGATGAAAGGATAGAAAGGGAAGAAAAGGTCATTGATAAACTCAAAGATAGCCTAGGAGTGGGTTTTCATTTCCTTGCACCTCCAGCTCAAACAGAAGAAGATGTTGATGTTGCAAACATTGCAAGAGCTGCTGTGAAGGAAGCTGAGCACACCCCTGCTAAACCATCACCTAAAGGCCGAAACAAAAGAAAATCAAAAAGGTAGAACTAGTTCTAGGAATTCATAAGAATTAGAATTTATTTTTTGAAAGGTAAAATGCCTTCGTTTGTAATTTTGGCTGATGGTTTCTGTTCTTTTTGATTTGTCCTTGTACCTATCCCTCTATCATGAACAATTTTATATGCTATGTTTAAATGTTTAAATGCTTTCCTTCTCTATTGCTTTGAATGTTTCTTTTATTTACCTTTTTGATAATGCCAAAAGGGGGAGGAAAAAGTATGATATAGAGAAAGGGGATAATAACAAATTATACAAGCATATGTTGAGGGGGAGCTTATAAGCTTACATGATTAATGGGGAGTAAATCAAATTCAGCCCTGATAATTTTTTTTTGCTATGATATACTTCTTCTCTGATACCATGATATAAATCTGTCAAAAACACTTAGCTTCTGCTACACTCATACTCCGATCTTATAATTTGTTAGAATATTTGTCATAATCAAAAAGGGGGAGTTTGTAAGACTCAATGACTTAGAGATTTTGATATATGTTAAATACAATTTAATGTGTGTGCAAGTGTTTTAGTGTCAAATTGCAAAGACAGGTATCAAGCAGTGATCAACAAGTTCATTAAGCAAATTCAAGGAAAATATTCAAGGAAGAACTTGAAGGAATCAAGGAGCTGCATGTAGAACTCAAAAGAGCAAAGTCAAAGATCAAATGATCATCAAAACCAAGCTTAAAGGAGAATTTTAGATTTAAGTCTTTGAAGATTTGTAAGAGAAAGAAATCTCTTAGTCACAAAATAGCTCAACTAAAAAGATGCATGAAGAAAATCAATTTTCATAAGCTGTATTAAAAGGAATAAGTTTTTTTAACGAAAATGATTTCTGGAAATAAGAAAATTATTTGTCAGGTACAGCCATATAATCAATGGATGTATATCTGCTACTGTAACTGACAAACGAATTTAAGGTTCTTGATTCAATAGATAGATGTACTACACCTATGCACAAAATGAAATCATATCAGTTATAAATGGTTAATCGAATACACTTTGCATATATGCTATGTACGTGTGTATTCAAGTTTCAGGAAAATCTGATGTTCATTAATACATAGATGTACTGAATGGATGTACTGAAGGATTAACCAAGTTCAAGATTTTGAGAAACTATCAGAACTATCAGTATGAAATTGGTTAATACAACCATGTACTCAACCCCTGTTCCAGAACCAGAATCAAGAGAATAGATTCTGTTATCAGACCCAAATCTGTTTTAATTGATCCCAATGACTATAACTTGTTTCCTATATATAGAGGGATCAAAGGAACACTTTTAACAGATCAGAATTACACGAAATAAATTTGAGAGATCAATTGTGAAAATCATTCATCATCTTGCTTGAGCTTCATTGTTAAAAAGAGTGTTTCAATTCTCAAAAGAACTTCAATTTGTATATCTGACTATTGAGAGTTTAGGAATCAATCTTTTCATTATATTTGATTGTAAAGAGAGAGGAAGTCTCTCTGTGTGATTAGGGTTAGGAATCCCTAAGGAAGAACATTGAGGCTCTTCACAAGAGTGTGGTATCTCGAGGTGAAGGAGTGCTCTGTGGTGTAAAGGTTTTTCAAGCGACTGATGAGTGTCATTTCACCTCATATTTCCATGACATTTTGCATGCATTTTCATATAGCTTAGGCTTATTTTATTTGATTATTAGTTGATTTTGCCTTGGAACGAGTAAGGTGGTTTTGTGGTGCTTGTGTGCAGGAAAAGTATATTAAAATGCTCAGGATCAGTCACGTTGGAGCTGGCACGAAGATGGGAGCTTGGAAAACAAGAAAAAGGGGGCAAACAGAGCTGATCATGGCCAGGCCGTAATGGCCATCACGGCCGTGATCAAGTGAAGCTGAAAAAGAATGGTCAAGTCAAAAGCTGTCACGACCATGCCATGATGCCCATCACGGCCGTGACGCGCTATTTTTTGGATCTTCAACAACTGATTTGGATCTGATTTGTGTTTGATTGGGATTCAAACCTCTCAAATTTACAAATAAGGCACCTGACCAGAGACTAAGAGGACCTTTTGGCTGCTACTGTTAGGCTATAATTTAAGATCTCTCCTCTTCTCCTTCCTCTTTTTTCTTAGTTTTATTTCATGTTATCTTTAACCAAGCTTGTCATCACCATGGCAAGGCTTGAGTAGTAGTTTAATTTCTAGGGATTGGGGCTATGCCCAAGGTTTGTTTATGGCAATAAATTGATGTTATATCTTTGTTAATTGCGATTTTGCTTTAGATCTAATTTCTAGTGTTTTAATCACTTGTAAATCTGGTGCGCACTTGTTTGCATGTCGTAGACATTCTAAGGAGGAACCTAGCGGTGAACTTAGGTGTCGGATCTATAGGATCAGACTTAGGACTGAAATCACGAGAGTTAGAAGCCGTCCTTCGAGGATTAATGAATGGTCACAAAACGTAAAGGGTCCAATCTGAATTCGACTACCACGAGAGTATGGGTTGGTTCAATTGGGCACGATTTTTGTAACCCGAGAGGGAGCTTAAACTATTTGAGGATAAATTCACCTTCAAGGCATTTTCGATAATTAACAAGGGTTAATCAATTTAGTAACATAAACGATCTTGTTGGTAACCCAAATTCCTAGGAATCCATTTAGATCTGAAAAGCCATAAATTGATTTACTTTCTGTTTTACTTGATTGCATTCCTTATCTGATTTTAAGTTATCTCTTATTCAAAATCCAAACCTTTTCTTATACAGTCCAGTTTTATCATTTAACAATTAGTTGCGATTTGAGATCACGGTCTCTGTGGGATCGATATCTTTTTATTACTTGGCGACAATCCGGTACACTTACCGGATCGCACGTGCACTCGTACGACATCAAGTTTTTGGCGTCGTTGCCGGGGACTGTGCTTTCTTGAATCTCAATTTAATTTTTAAACTGATTTTTCTGGAATTTTTTTTCCTTTTATTTATTTTTATATATATAAAAATATATTTAGTATCTATCTCTCTGTGTTTTTCTGTTTTATGCAAAGATCCCTAAGTCTTGGAAACCTTGTTGAAGTCGACCCTGAAATCGAAAGGACCTTCCATAGACGTAGGAGACTACAAAGAGAGAAAGAGAGGTTGATTCCCATTCCACTCATGGCGAATCCACCGGATACGAAACCTCTGAAGGACTACGCAGCCCCAAATGCGAGGGGTATGCGAACAGGGATTGCTAGGACATAGATTGAGGCGGAGAACTACACTATACCGCCTATGCTAATCAACATGATTAAGCAACATCAACTCGGAGGATTGCCCTCAGAGGACCCGACTGATCACGTGGAGACATTGTTGGAGTTCACCGATGCAATTAGGATTCATGGTGCCCCGGTTGATGCTATACGCTTAAGGTTATTCCCCTCATCTCTGACTGGAAAGGAAAAGGCTTGGATGAAGCAATTGCCCGCCAATACCTTGTCAACTTGGGACCAACTGGAGCAAGCATTCTTGGAGAAATTCTTCCCTCCATCCAAGACGGCTTACATACGAACCCAGATCTCCGGCTTCTTCCAAAAGGACGGAGAATCCTTATCAGAAGCTTGGGATCGCTACAAGGGATTGCTGGAGTCATGCCCACATCATGGACTCGAGAGGTGGTTGATAGTGCACACCTTCTACAATGGATTGGATTACTCTTCGAAGGTGTCACTTGACTCCGCGGCTGGTGGAGCCTTTATGAATAGGCCTCTGACCGAGGCATTCAACTTCATTGAAAACGTGGACACCAACTACCACCAATGGGGTTCAGATAGAGGTAATAACCCGAAAAAGATTACGGGGGGTAAGTTTGAAATAAATAGCACTGATCTTATAATATCTAAAATAGACTCACTGAATAAACGTTTTGATCAGCTTGAAAGAGCTAACATGAGTTCAATAGGTGCTACTAACATTGTTTGTGAGATTTGTGGGATGCAGGGACATGACATAATGGGGTGCCCACAAGGTATTGCTGCTGGATCCGGTGCTTCGGGGGAACAAGTGACCTCTTGTCACAACTTCTATGACACGAACCCGAAGTTGCCAAACAATGTCCCCCCGCATTCTTACAATCAAGGAAGGAAGAACAACCCTTACCTCTCCTACGGGAACTACAGCAACATGTTGAACCACGAGTACTAAGAAGGCCAAGGTAATAGGAAACCCGCACCGGGGTATCCTCAGGTACAGAAGTCTAAACTTAAGTCTTTATTGAAAATTTTTGTTGAAACTCAAACAAAACAAAATGAAGAGTTTAGACAACAAGGTAGGGCAGTAAACGAGGAGATAAAAGAGATAGCATCTAAGGTAGATAACTTAGCCGTCCATAAAAAGATGCTAGAAACTCAGATTGCCCAACAAGCCAGCATGATAAGCCTTTGGCTCATCTAGTTTTATAACTGGAATGACCATGGTTTTGTGCTAATTATATCTCGTTTTCGTCCAAATTGGATTTAATTGTCCTCAAGCAACATTTTGAGTCTCTTAAGTAGTTTTAGGATATTTTAGTTAATTTTGAGTCAAATAAAGCATTCACTGCTATTTCATGTTTTTAGGTTAATAAGAAGAGCAAAAAGAGAAGGACACTTGAAGCAGAAGCCATCACGCCCAGGCCGTGACACTGGTCATAAACGTGATGATCTACCCCTGAAGACCAGAAAGCATCACGGCCTAGCCGTGATACCTATCACGTGCGTGATGAGAAGACCCTGAAGATTAGAGAGCATCACGGCCTAGCCGTGATGGAGGTCACAGCCGTGACATATCAGAGCCCATGGACAGAATTGATCACGGCCTGGCCGTGATAGGCATCACGGCCGTGACATACTAGAATTTGAATGCGCGCCCTTGGCAGAACACGTCACAGCCTGGCCGTGATGGCCATCAAGGCCGTGACGCGCACCTGATCTATAAAAAGACATCAGGGCAGACAGAAAACACATCCAATTTTCACTGTTTACAAATTATTTTCCTAGGTTTTTGTCATGTTTGTGATGGAGAACTAATCACCAGGGATTAATCTGTTGTAATTAGTTTCTACCGACACTTGAGGTTCTATAATTCCCGGATCAATTTGCTTGTCTCTTTCAATACTATGCTATATGTCTTGTTTGCTTAATTCAAGTTATATAGAGTAAGTGTTGATTAATTTCGGTGACTGTATGTTCCTATACCTTGATCGCGTTTGCTTAATTCGCGTGTGTTCGATCGTGTTTGCTTAATTCACGAGAGCTTCAATCTGTTTGCTTAATTCAGAATTAGGAACATTTATCTCGTAGTGTCAATTTCGCTTGTTAATTGTTGCTACAATCGAAAAGGGGCTAGAATCCACTTAGGGCATGGGAATTATATGAATCAATGATAGTGTAACCGAAATAGTAGATTAATCGTTTTTAGCTTATTGATAATCACTTAATTGCTCTATTTTCTCAATCAAGTTTCAATCTAACCCCCCCCCCAATCGATCTATTAATAATAATCCAAGAGTCCTTGAGATACGATACTCGAGTTGTCGTACCCTAACTGCAGTTTTTCTTATAACTACTCGTTTTTGACCCGTGTGTGACAGCGGATCAAATTGGTGCCGTTGTCGGGGACTCTTGTTGTTATTAACAGATTTAGTTCTGGCTTCTAGGTCTGGTTGTTCTGACTTGTTTGATTTTGATCCTGAAATTGAGAGAACCTTGCACACACGCCGTAGAGCAATTCAGGCTAGCACTAGTTCACCAACCAATAGCGATTCTGATTCTGAACTTGCTTTTGATAACATGGCTGATCAACGAACACTAAGACATCTTGCTGCCCCTGATGTTAATTACAATGGTTTATGTATTGAATATGTTGATGACATTGCTCCTTTTGAATTGAAATCTGGTTTGATACACTTGTTGCCAAGGTTTAGTGGTCTTGCAGGTGAGGATCCGCATAAGCATCTGAAAGAATTCCAGGTTGTTTGATCTACACCTTTGAGACCTGAAGGAATAACAGAAGACCATATCAAGCTGAGAGCCTTCCCATTCTCACTTCAAGGTGCTGCAAAGGATTGGTTGTACTATCTTGAGCCATATTCTGTTTCAACCTGGAATGATATGAAGAAAGTCTTCCTGGAGAGATACTTCCCTGCCTTCAGAGCTGCATCAATCAAAAAAGAGATATGTGGTATTAGACAAGGCAATGAATTATTGGCCGAGTACTGGGAGAGATTCAAGAAGTTGGTGTCCAGTTGTCCTCAACACCAGATTTCCGAGCAACTGCTTATTCAGTACTTTTATGAGGGATTGCTACCAATGGATAGAAACATCTTAGATGCTGCTAGCGGGGGAGCACTTGTTGATAAGACTCTAGCCGTGATGAGTGTGATTTCACCTCATCTTTGTTTATCATTTTGCATGCATTTTCATGTAGTGCAAGATCGATATAACGTCTCCAGTGGTAAAGGAAGAACCCAACATGGAAGCAACTCCAAAGATTTGCAAGGTAGATGATGCACCAAATGGTGATGAAGTTGGAGTTGCTCATCATGTGGAAACAAAACTTCCGCCGGGAAGGAGTAAGGATAGGAAACTCAGAGCAAAAAGAGCAAAGCGGAAGCGCAACTGGCCATATGAGCCGAATCGGCTCTTCGAAGGACTCCCATGGAAGAGAAGTGTTCCTGCACTTCCACGCCCAGCCGACCCCGATTGATTGAAGGAAGTATGGTCAAGCTTAAGACCATAAATAAGCGCTTCTTGGGAGGTAACCCAAGTTTTCTTTCCCTTTTCCATTTGTTTTTGAATTTAGCTCTTGAATAATTTGAGAAGATCAAGAGAAAAAATAATCATAAATTAACAGATTTGTCTAGTGTTTTCAGGTTAAGAAGGAAGGAAGGAAGAGCAAAAAGGGCTGGGACAAATAAAGTCAGAAGACATCACGCCCAGGCCATGACAGCGGTCACGGCCGTGATGAGCTATCCAAGAGAACCAGAAGGGATCACGGCCCAGCCGTGATGCCCATCACGGGCGTGATGAGAAGGACCCTAAGATCAGAGAGCATCACGGCCTAGCCGTGATGCAGGTCACGGCCGTGACAGGCCAGCTCCTGAAGACCAGAATTGATCACGGCTTGCCCGTGATGAGCCTCACGGACGTGATACTGTTTCCAACAAGTTTTTGACTGGAATGTGAGCCAACACCCGCTACCACCTCGGTGAGTTGTTCCATTTTTCTCCTCTCTCCGACTTGATTATTTACATTGGGGACAATGTAAGTTTTAAGCTAGGGGTAGGGGTATTTTTGAAAAAAATTGCATTTTTGTTTTTTACATGTTGCATTTATATAGGCATAGTTTTACATGATCACATTCTATAGATTGCCCCTCATTTAGAACATGCATCCAATTGTGAGAACTTGGTGCCAAATGAATTGAGATAGTGAATTTTTGAACCCAATTTTTTTTATTCTTGTGATAAGGCTAAAAATAAAAATCCTTGAGATGATCTTTTGATAGTTGATAATTAGCATGTGGTTCCTTAAATTTGTGTTTCTCACTGATTTTTGAACTACTAAATGTAAGATTTTGACCCAAAAAGGGTACTCACTAAATCTACCCCATTCCTTGTGATAGAATGTTTTAATTCCTCTTGGATTGTATTCTCTAGAACTTGACTTGAAACCGTTTTGAAACTTGAAAATTTTTGAAATCATTTTTGAAAATGATTGAGGCACTAGGTATTTTTCCAGTCTTCTGAGCTTTGATTGATTAAATGCTGCCCCTTAGTTGCCCAATTTTGAGCCTAAAGGAGTAAAATACTTTTCTTGGTACCTTGAATTACTTTGATGAATAATGCTTGGTATGGCACCTTTTAAAGAATTACAAAGAGGGTAAAAAGGTAGTTTGAAAAAGTATGGGATGAGAAAGTTAGAAAATATTTCTCTTGAGCTATAAATCTCACCTTCTCCAAATAAATAAAATGGAATAAACACAAAAAAAAATTGGAGAAGGGGATGACAAAATAAAGTGAGAAATAAAAATAAAAAGAAAGAAAGAAAGGTGGAAAAGTGAATCAAAGCCCAAAAAGGTATTTTAGAAGGTGTCATGCTTTGCAATGTTTGATAATTTGTTTAGCCTTCTTGAAATTTCCTTTCCTTGATCTCCCCACCTAACAATTAATCCCATGGCCACATTACAACCAAAGTAAAAGACCTCTTGATTCTTATGTGTTTTCATTAATAAAGTAGAGATTTGGTTAATAGTCAAGCTTATGGTAGAATAGCTTCCTTGAGGAAATTGAGCGAATTGTCATATACCCCGGAACACTTGAGTGAGGTGAGACGAGTGCCTGAATCAGTGAGAATATGAATTTGAAGAACCTAAGCTTCTAATTGGACTTGAAATCGATTATCTCTTGGGGATTTATTTGAATATGCCTGTCACTTGGATTAGTTTCTCGGGTTCTAGATTCACTATCCATGCTCTGATTATTTATATCTTCTGGCCTTAGTGATTGCTTGAGGACAAGCAAAATCTTAAGCTTGGGGTGATTTGATGAGTGTGATTTCACCTCATCTTTGTTTATCATTTTGCATGCATTTTCATGTAGTTTAGGCATATTTAATTTGATTTTTGTTAGTTTTTACCTTGGAACGGGTAAGTGTTGGGTCACCGGCAAGTGTACCGGGTCGTCGCAAGTAATAAAAGAAACACGGTAAGAATTTACCGAGGTCGAACTCAGGGATTGGGCTACCAATTCAACTAATCCGCGGGAAATCAGATACGTTTGGTTAAGTGTGGAAAGTGGTTGAGAGGGAGAGATTAAGATCGCAATTCAAATAACAAATCAAATAACGCTAAGGTATTAAAAATCAGGAATTAAAATATCTAGGGTCTCAAATCCACCTACCCAATCATGCATAGTACCCAAGTGATGATGTATTCCTCCCTAAGTTCAATTACAATGTCAACCGGGACCCCCAAATTCTCCTATATCCACTGTCGTGCTCAATAGGACGTATTCGAAGATTGGATTAATTACTTACTAGGTCTCATAATCCTAATCATCAAATTCTATTAAATCTTGTTCCCTATACGGTTGCACCGATCTCCTACTCACTCTCGTACAATATTCGATCGATGATCCCAATTCAAGTTCTAAAATGCGAATCGCCGATTAGCCTCAACACGTTTAACTAGTCAATCACACATGCATATAATCGACACAATCAAATCAGAATTGGAAAACAAGAATTGAATTAAAGGGGAGATAAACATACATCACATGAACACTATACCGCCATGGGTGGCTTCATCGATCCCCTAGACGAGGGGATTAGTTCCTCATGCCCGTAACGACAAACGAACAATCGGCAATAATCTCCATAATAAAATAAGAAAAGAAAAGAGAAGGGAGACGCAGCTCCAGAAACAAGGATTCGTCCTAAAACTGATCTAAAACAGTGGCTAAAACTAGGATTCCAGCGCTCCAAAAGCTTCCTCATTCTGATCTGAAACAGCCTATAAATAGGGATTCTGGTTCTCGGCCGCTCGTGGGGCGAACAATCTTTCGCGAGGCGAACATTAGTTTTGGCGTGCTTTCAATTTGGATTCTCGCGATGCGAGAGTGTGTTCGCGGGGCGAGTCTTCAAACCTTAATCTGTCACAGTCGTGACCTTCATCACGGCTAGGCCGTGATGGTCTCTGTCTTCCAGGGTCTTCAGTCTCTCGCGAGGCGAGAAGCCTCTCGCGTGGCGAGCCAGAATTGATGACTGTTGCTGTTTTGCTGATCTTCAGGCTCGCAAGGCGAGCATCTACTCGCGGGGCGAGCATCTCCAGAATGGAAATTTCCACTGTTTCCTTGACTCGAAGTGCTTCCTTGACTCTTGGAGCTTCACTTCTAACCTGAAACAATAAAAAGACAAAAAAGAAGCGTAATTCTATTCAAAATAGACTAAAAACTACTAAAAATGCCTAGAACGAGTAAAAGTCTACTTAGGAACAAAACAAGGCCAAATTTGGGCGAAAACGAGATTGAACTCGAATAATTAACACGAAAACCACAGTCCATCTAGTTATAAAACTAGATAAATCAGAGGCTTATCAAAACACCCCAAACTTAAACCTTGCTTGTCCCCAAGCAAGCTAAAACTCAAAAAGGACTCAAGAGTTGGCAAGCCTAAAGGAATCAATCGATTTCGCACAAATTTCGTGCAATCAAAACAGTGTTTCTCCAATGATTTCCCCCCTTGCATCAGTGTAATCCCCACATTCATTTACTTTAAACAATTGAGAACTTATCATTCATGCAAGCATTAATCTAAGTTGAAGATCAGAGTCACACACAAAAAGAAGATCACCAATTTCAAATAATTGCCTTCCTCACAAGGGTATGTAAAATTTCACTCATTCGCTCAATTGATACTAGGCTATCAACTTTTCACTCAACTTCACATTCCAAGAGCACTTCCCATGAATTTGATTTTCATCTCAAAAATGGTTCCCACGAAAACATGCATGCAACATCAGAAGGTCTTTTAAAGGTTGTAATGGGGCCTGGCATGAGGGTAGGATATTCAAGGATACTAGGCTTAAGTCCCTAGGAACTAAGAGAACATGAGCATTCGACACATCTTCCACTCAAATTCATTTTTCCATTTTTCTTTTTGCCTCGGGTGACTACAGCCTTTTCTTTGCTAATCTTTCTGATTTGCCCCTTTTCTTTTGGCAATATTTTCTTCTTTTTTTTTATTGCCTTGGGTTTCAACCTTTATTTTTCTTTTTCTCAACCCAAAATGACATATCACCTTGTAGCCACCCCAAACTTAGTTCCTCACAACCCTTCTCTTGCTATGCTTCCCTGCTCTCCTAATCCTAAGATTGGGTTAACATGGTTTTTTCAGATTTTTGGCTCATAATATAGGGTCATCAAGAAACAATAGGCTAATTAGGCTCAATGTGGCTAACTAGGGAACATGCATTAGGGATGGTTCTTTTTAGGCCAAGTAGCTATTCAAAGAAAATTGGCTAAATCATTTGATGCAACACATAAACATGCAAACCATGAAGAGATTCAAGCAAATTCGGGAAAGTGCAACATAAAAGTGATTCACACAATCAAAAACAAAGTTGGAGGCTCAAATCCTCACCTGGACATCTTGCAAATTGTTTGACCGAGATACAATTCCTAGTGTGTGCACCCCCTCACCCCAAACTTATCATAAATAAAGTAATCACAATAAAATTCTCAAAGTTCAGTTTTCAATTTTTCACATGGCGATCAACTTTTCTAATTTCAGAACCTAGGGGGAAATCATCAATGGTCAAAATAATATATGCAATCAATCTATGCTCAATTTAATTAAAATCCAACAAACTTGCCGACACACATTTATACACAAACTCTTGATCTTCTCAAATTATTCAAGAGTGACAAACAAAAACAAAAACAAAAACAAAAACAAAAGTGAGGAAAGGAAAGGGTGCTCCCTGATCGAGTTTCCATGGTTGCCTCCTCATCCGATTGGTCTCATGGGCTCCCTTCTGTTGCATAGCATCCTAGATTGGGTTTCCTCCCAATAAGCGCTTGTTTAACGTCCCGAGCTTGACTTATTAAGAAGCATCCACCCGGATCCCATAGCCTGTGGTACAAGGGCCAAGAGATGCTCATCATGTGAGACCTTCCACCCGGATCCCATGGTTTGTGAAGTGGCCCTTGCAGAAGCAATATGACTCTATTCATGATTTCACCTGGCCTGAGTGTGAAAACTTCTTTGACCTCCGCAATTATGAACTCACTTCCTCTCGGGTCAAATGGTGTTTTCACGAGGAAGTGTGTCAGGAAAGTGGGAGGGACTAACTTACCAGTGTCCACACATGCATGCAAGCCAACATAGTTATCCAATGCAGCAAAATCAGATTGTTCGGCAAGCATGGTGGAGTCCACTACCACTTTATCTTCAAATTGAACTCTACCTCCTTGCTCTGGTGCCTTGTCACTTGTCAACTCCTCTTCCTCAGGTTGCTCTTCCTCAACATGTGGTTGTTCCGGGGCCATGTCACTTGTCAATTCCTCTTTCTCAGGTTGCTCTTCCTCAACATGTGGTAGTTCTTCCTCAACTTCCTGAGAACTAGTTGCATCCCAGTCAGATCCCAACACCCTACCGCTTCTAGTTGTTATGGCTTCGTAGTGGTCCTTAGGGTTGTTCTTGGTATCACCTGGGAAAGTGCCTGGGAGACGCTCATTTAGTTGCTCTACGAGCTGACCCAACTTCTCTACTGCCGCATTCGCCCTCTCACATGCTGCGTTCATCTTCTCAATAGCCAACTCCCAAGGTTGTGGTTGCCAATTCTGTTGAGGTTGTGGTTGCCAGGCTAGACCACTGCCATCATTACTCCAAGCGAAACCCGGATGGTCTCCCCTCATATAACCCCAATACTGATTCTGACTCTGATAGTTGTCCTGGGGCACGCTGTCATAGAAATTATGGCATGAGTCCACAAATTCTTGAGAGAATTAGAAAGGACAGCTCCAAGTGTCATGGTCTCCATTACAATATTCGCAACCCGGAAGCATTCCCTCGTGTACCTCGCATACAAAACAAGGCAAGACCAAGTGGAATCAAAGAAGTAGAGAGAGATAATAGTAAATAAAAATAAAAATAAAATTAAAAATAACTTAACCAAATAATCAAACTTCCCTAAAAATTAGGAAAATTGGTTGTGCCAATCCCTGGCAACGGCGCCAAAAACTTGTTAGGTCACCGGCAAGTGTACCGGGTCGTCGCAAGTAATAAAAGAAATACGGTAAGAATTTACCGAGGTCGAACTCAGGGATTGGGCTACCAATTCAACTAATCCGCGGGAAATCAGATACGTTTGGTTAAGTGAGGAAAGTGGTTGAGGGGGAGAGATTAAGATCGCAATTCAAATAACAAATCAAATAACGCTAAGGTAGTAAAAATCAGGAATTAAAATATCTAGGGTCTCAAATCCACCTACCCAATCATGCATAGTACCCAAGTGATGATGTATTCCTCCCTAAGTTCAATTACAATGTCAACCGGGACCCCCAAATTCTCCTATATACACTGTCGTGCTCAATATGACGTATTCGAAGATTGGATTAATTACTTACTAGGACTCATAATCCTAATCATCAAATTTTATTAAATCTTGTTCCCTATACGGTTGCACCGATCTCCTACTCACTCTCGTACAATATTCGATCGATGATCCCAATTCAAGTTCTAAAACACGAATCGCCGATCAGCCTCAACACGTTTAACTAGTCGATCACGCATGCATATAATCGACACAATCAAATCAGAATTGGAAAACAAGAATTGAATTAAAGGGGAGATAAACATACATCACATGAACACTATACCGCCATGGGTGGCTTCATCGATCCCCTAAACGAGGGGATTAGTTCCTCATGCCCGTAACGACAAACGAACAATCGGCAATGATCTCCATAATAAAATAAGAAAAGAAAAGAGAAGGGAGACGCAGCTCCAGAAACAAGGATTCGTCCTAAAACTGATCTAAAACAGTGGCTAAAACTAGGATTCCAGCGCTCCAAAAGCTTCCTCAAAGGTTTCAAGTGATGTATCTCCCTCTCCCTTAATTCAATTCTTGTTTTCCAATTCTGATTTCATTGTGTC
>CM061063.1:139076026-139126112 GCA_030762895.1 Sophora flavescens | reverse complement strand
GCTTCCGCTTTGCTCTTTGCTCTGATTTCCCTATCACCTCGCTTCCGGCGGAAGTTTTGTTTCCACCTTGATGGCAACTCAAACCATCACCATTTGGTGCATCATCTACCTTGCAAATCTTTGGAGTTGCTTCCATGTTGAGTTCTTCCTTTACCCTTTGGAGACGTTATGTCGATCTTGCACTACATGAAAATGCATGCAAAATGATAAGCAAAGATGAGGTGAAATCACACTCATCACGGCTAGAGTCTTATCAACAAGTCTTTCCCAGCTAAACATCTAAGATGTTTTCTATCCATTGGTAGCAATCCCTCATAAAAATCTTGAATAAGCGAGTTGCTCTGGAAATCTGGTGTTGAGGACAGGCTGGGCTTCAACTTCTTGAATCTCTCCCGATTACTTTCAGCCAGCCATTCAATGCCTTGTCTAATACCACATATCTCTTTGATTGATGCGGCTACGAAGGCGGGAAGTATCTCTCGAAGACTTTCTTCATATCATTCCAGTTGAAGTATGGCTCAAAGATAGTACAACCAATCGCTGACACCTTGAAGTGAGAATGGGAAGGCTCCCGACGATGTGGTCTTACGTATTCCTTGGTCTCAAAGGTGTAGATCGAAACAACCGGAATTCTTCCGTCTTATACGGATCCTCACCGACCATAAGCCTTAGCAGCAAGTGTATCAAACCAGATTTCAATTCAAAGGAGCAATGTACCAATATATTCAATACATAACCATATGATTAACACCGGGGGGAAGGATAGATGTCTTGGTGTTCGTTGATCGGCCATCATCAAATGGGAGTTGGGATCCCGGAATCGCTGTTAGTTTGTTGAACTGGTACTAGCACCAGGTGCTCTAGGGGCGTGTGTGCAAGGTTCTCTCTTTCGGGATCAAAATCAAACAAGTCGAACAACTGGACCTGAAGCGAGGAACTAAATCACATTATGCGTAAGAGTCCCCGACCAACGCACAATTTGATCCCTTTGTCACAGTCAACGAGTAGTTATAAGAAAAACTGCGGTTAGGTACGACAACTCGAGTATCGTATCTCAAGGACTCTTGATTATTATTAATAGATCGATTGGGGGTTAGATTGAAACTTGATTGAGAAAATAGAGCAATTAAGTGATTATCAATAAGCTAAAACCGATTAATCTACTATTTCGGTTACACTATCATTGATTCATATAATTCCATGCCCTAAGTGGATTCTAGCCCCTTTTCGATTGTAGCAACAATTAACAAGCGAAATTGACACTCTGAGATAAATGTTCCTAATTCAGAATTAAGCAAACAGATTGAAGCTCACGTGAATTAAGCAAACATGATCGAACACACGCGAATTAAGCAAACGCGATCAAGGTATGAGACATCAGTCGAAATTAATCAACACTTACTCTATATAACTTGAATTAAGCAAACAAGACATATAGCATAGTATTGGAAAGAGACAAGCAAATTGATCCGGAATTATAGAACCTCAAGTGTCGGTGAGGAAACTAATTACAACAGATTAATCCTGGTGATTAGTTCTCCATCACAAACATGACAAAAACCTAGGAAAATAATTTGTAAGCGGTGAAAATTGGATGTGTTTTACCTATGCTTTTGATGTCTTTTTATAGATGCAGGTGCGCGTCACGGCCTTGTTGGCCATCACGGCCAGGCTGTGGCGTGTTACGCCAAGGGCGCGGCATTCAAATTCTAGTATGTCACGGTAGTGATGCCTATCACGGCCAGCCGTGATCAATTACATCCATGGGCCCGATATGTCACGGTTTGACCTCCCATCCACGGCTAGGCCGTGATGCCTCTCTAATCTTCGGGGTCTTCTCATCACGCACGTGATAGTATCACGCCTAGGCCGTGATGCTTTCCAGTCTTCGGGTAGATCATCACGTTTATGACCAGTGTCACGGCACGGGGTGATGGCTTTACCTTAAAGTGTCCTTCTCTTTTTGCTCTTCTTATTAACCTAAAAAACATGAAATAGCAGTGAATGCTTTATTTGACTCAAAATTAACTAAAATATCCTAAAAGCTACTAAGAGACTCAAAATGTTGCTTGAGGACAATTAAATCCAATTTGGAACGAAACGAGATATAAGTAGCACAAAACCATGGTTTCCCAGTTACAAACCTAGATAGCAAAGGCTTATCATCTTTGGCTTGGGCAATCGAGTTTCTAGCATCTTTTATGGACGGCTAAGTTATCTACCTTAGATGCTATCTCTTTTATCTCTGCATTTCTTGTCCTACCTTGTTGTCTAAACTCTTCATTTTGTTTTGTTTGAGTTTCAACAAAAATTTTCAATAAAGACTTAAGTTTAGACTTATACGAGGATACCGGTGCGGGTTTCCTATTACCTTGGCCTTCCTAGTACTGCGTGGTTCAACATGTTCTTTGTAGTTCCCGTAGGAGAGGGGTAAGGGTTGTTCTTCCTTCACTTGATTGTAAGAATGCGGGGGGACATTGTTTGGCAACTTCGGGTTCGTGTCATAGAAGTTGTGACAAGAGGTCACTTGTTCCCCGAATCACCGGATCCAGCAGCAATACCTTGTGGGCACCCCATTATGTCATGTCCCTGCATCCCACAAATCTCACAAACAATGTTAGTAGCACCTATTGAACTCATGTTAGCTCTTTATGCTGATCAAAACGTTTATTCGGTGAGTCTATTTTAGATATTATAAGATCGAGTGCTATTTATTTCAAACTTACCCGTAATCTTTTTGGGTTATTACCTCTATCCCGAACCCCATTGGTGGTAGTTGGTGTCCACGTTTTCAATGAAGTTGAATGCCCTGAGGTGAGGCCTATTCATAAAGCTCCACCAGCCGCGTGAGTCAAGTGACACCTTCGAAGAGTAATCCAATCCATTGTAGAAGGTGTGCACTATCAACCACCTCTCGAGTCCATGATGTGGGCATGACTCCAGCAATCCCTGTAGCGATCCCAAGCTTCGATAAGGATTCTCAGTCCTTTTGGAAGAAGCCGGAGATCTGGGTTCGTATGTAAGCCGTCTTGGATGGAGGGAAGAATTTCTCCAAGAATGCTTGCTCCGGTTGGTCCCAAGTTGACAAGGTATTGGCGGGCAATTGCTTCATCCAAGCCTTTTCCTTTTCCAATCAGAGATGAGGGGAATAACCTTAAGCGTATAGCATCCAACCGGGCACCATGAATCCTAATTGCATCGGTGAACTCCAACAATGTCTCCACGTGATGGTCGGGTCCTCGAGGGCAATCCTCCGAGTTGATGTTGCTTAATCATGTTGATTAGCATAGGCGGTAAAGTGTAGTTCTCCGCCTCAATCTATGTCCTAGCAACTCCTGTTCGCATACCCTCGCATTTGGGGCTGCGTAGTCCTTCGTAGGTTTCGTATCCGGTGGATTCGCCATGAGTGGAATGGAATCAACCTCTCTTTCTCTCTTTGTAGTCTCCTACGTCTATGGAAGGTCCTTTCGATTTCGAGTGGTCGACTTCAACAAGGTTTCCAAGACTTAGGATCTTTGCATAAAACAGAAAAACACAGAGAGATAGATACTAAATATATTTTTATATATATAAAAATAAATAAAAGAGAAAAAAATTCGAGAAAAATCAGTTTAAAAATTAAATTGAGATTCAAGAAAGCACATCCCGACAACGACGCCAAAACTTGATGTCGATGCGAGTGCACGTGCGATCCGGTAAGGTACCCTGGATTGTCGCCAAGTAATAAAAAGATATCGATCCCACAGACCGTGATCTCAAATCGCAACTAATTGTTAAATGATAAACCGGACTGTATAAGAAAAGGTTTGGATTTTGAATAAGAGATAACTTAAAATCGGATAAGGAATGCAATCAAGTAAAACGAAAGTAAATCAATTTATGGCTTTTCAGATCTAAATGGATTCCTAGGAATTTGGGTTACCAACAAGATCGTTTATGTTACTAAATTGATTAACCCTTGTTAATTATCGAAAATGCCTTGAAGGTGAATTTATCCTCAAATAGTTTAAGCTCCCTCTCGGGTTACAAAAATCGTGCCCAATTGAACCAACCCATACTCTCGTGGTAGTCGAATTCAGATTGGACCCTTTACGTTTTGTGACCATTCATTAATCCTCGAAGGACGGCTTCTAACTCTCGTGATTTCAGTCCTAAGTCTGATCCTATAGATCCGACACCTAAGTTCACCGCTAGGTTCCTCCTTAGAATGTCTACGACATGCAAACAAGTGCGCACCAGATTTACAAGTGATTAAAACACTAGAAATTAGATCTAAAGCAAAATCGCAATTAACAAAGATATAACATCAATTTATTGCCATAAACAAACCTTGGGCATAGCCCCAATCCCTAGAAATTAAACTACTACTCAAGCCTTGCCATGGTGATGACAAGCTTGGTTAAAGATAACATGAAATAAAACTAAGAAAAAAGAGGAAGGAGAAGAGGAGAGATCTTAAATTATAGCCTAACAGTAGCAGCCAAAAGGTCCTCTTAGTCTCTGGTCAGGTGCCTTATTTGTAAATTTGAGAGGTTTGAATCCCAATCAAACACAAATCAGATCCAAATCAGTTGTTGAAGATCCAAAAATAGCGCGTCCACGGTAGTGATGGGCATCATGGCATGGTCGTGGCAGCTTTTGACTTGACCATTCTTTTTTGACTTCACTTGATCACCGGCCGTGATGGCCATTTACGGCCTGGCCATGATCAGCTCTGTTTGCCCCCTTTTTCTTGTTTTCCAAGCTCCCATCTTCGTGCCAGCTCCAACGTGACTGATCCCGAGCATTTTAATATACTTTTTCCTGCACACAAGCACCACAAAACCACCTTACTCGTTCCAAGGTAAAATCAACTAATAATCAAATAAAATAAGCCTAAGCTATATGAAAATGCATGCAAAATGTCATGGAAATATGAGGTGAAATGACACTCATCAGTCGCTTGAAAAACCTTTACACCACAGAGCACTCCTTCACCTCGAGATACCACACTCTTGTGAAGAGCCTCAATGTTCTTCCTTAGGGATTCCTAACCCTAATCACAGCAGAGACTTCCTCTCTCTTTACAATCAAATATAATGAAAAGATTGATTCCTAAACTCTCAATAGTCAGATATACAAATTGAAGTTCTTTTGAGAATTGAAACACTCTTTTTAACAATGAAGCTCAAGCAAGATGATGAATGATTTTCACAATTGATCTCTCAAATTTATTTCGTGTAATTCTGATCTGTTAAAAGTGTTCCTTTGATCCCTCTATATATAGGAAACAAGTTATAGTCATTGGGATCAATTAAAACAGATTTGGGTCGATAACGAGAATCTATTCTCTTGATTCTGGTTCGTAGGAGGGGGTTGAGTACATGGTTGTATTAACCAATTTCATACTGATAGTTCCGATAGTTTCTCAAAATCTTGAACTTGGTTAATCCTTGATACATCCATTCAAGTACATCTATGTATTAATGAACATCAGATTTTCCGAAACTTGAATACACACGTACATAGCATATGTACGGGGCTGTATTGATTAACCATTATAACCGATATGATTTCATTTTGTGCATAGGTGTAGTACATCTATCTATTGAATCAAGAACCTTAAATTCGTTTATCGATTCGATGTAGAGATATACATCCATTGATTATATGGCTGTACACGACAAATAATTTTCTTATTTCCGAAATCATTTTCGTTAAAAAAACTTATTCCTTTTAATACACTTATGAAAATTGATTTTCTTCATGCATCTTTTTAGTTGAGCTATTTTGTGACTAAGAGATTTCTTTCTCTTACAAATCTTCAAAGACTTAAATCTAAAATTCTCCTTTAAGCTTGGTTTTGATGATCATTTGATCTTTGACTTTGCTCTTTTGAGTTCTACATGCAGCTCCTTGATTCCTTCAAGTTCTTCCTTGAATATTTTCCTTGAATTTGCTTAATGAACTTGTTGATCACTGCTTGATACCTGTCTTTGCAATTTGACACTAAAACACTTGCACACACATTAAATTGTATTTAACATATATCAAAATCTCTAAGTCATTGAGTCTTACAAACTCCCCCTTTTTGATTATGACAAATATTCTAACAAATTATAAGATCGGAGTATGAGTGTAAGGAAGCTAAGTGTTTTTGACAGATTTATATCATGGTATCAGAGAAGAAGTATATCATAGCAAAAAAAAATTATCAGGGCTGAATTTGATTTACTCCCCATTAATCATGTAAGCTTATAAGCTCCCCCTCAACATATGCTTGTATAATTTGTTATTATCCCCTTTCTCTATATCATACTTTTTCCTCCCCCTTTTGGCATTATCAAAAAGGTAAATAAAAGAAACATTCAAAGCAATAGAGAAGGAAAGCATTTAAACATTTAAACATAGCATATAAAATTGTTCATGATAGAGGGATAGGTACAAGGACAAATCAAAAAGAACAGAAACCATCAGCCAAAATTACAAACGAAGGCATTTTACCTTTCAAAAAATAAATTCTAATTCTTATGAATTCCTAGAACTAGTTCTACCTTTTTGATTTTCTTTTGTTTCGGCCTTTAGGTGATGGTTTAGCAGGGGTGTGCTCAGCTTCCTTCACAGCAGCTCTTGCAATGTTTGCAACATCAACATCTTCTTCTCGTTTTGAGCTGGAGGTGCAAGGAAATGAAAACCCACTCCTAGGCTATCTTTGAGTTTATCAATGACCTTTTCTTCCCTTTCTATCCTTTCATCCACTTCAACAATTGCAAACATTTCAATTTCATGATTTTTCTTTTGATTTTCCTCAACATTTCCCATCATTTTCATCAGTTTATGCAGGAAATTAGAAGGTGCATTTTCTTGTCCAGTTGAAGTACCATTGTGCGAGTAGTTTCCTTGTTTCAGCTTTCCTTATCCATCTTCCATCTTCTTTCTTCAGTTTCATTTTGCTCACAATGTCTTCACCAAACTTGTGAGTTATTCTTCTTGCAAGCTTCTTTTCTTCTCCATCAAAAATAACGTTAAAATGAACTAGGATTATGCAGACCCAGTGCGAGGGTAGGCAAGCATCATCTTGCATTCTATCATGTGTGCAGCAACACAGTACCCCAGCTGATTTGCTTCTCATTCAACATAGCCCACATAAGCATTACATCATAGTTTTGCAAAATAGAGTGATTTCCTCCTCTTGGAATTAAAATTCTATAGACAACATAATGCAGAAGTCTATCCTCTACACTCATTATCTTGGTATAGGTAACTCTATATTCAGAGTTCATTAGAGGTAACTAAATCTGGTCTAGCCAGTTCTTTATCATACTCATTGTACCACTCAGATTTGGGACCATTTACAGCAATGCTAGATCCATAATACGGTAGGTTAGCAAGATTGCTGAATTCCTCTAATGATATTTTTATCTAAATTCCCTTAACTTCAGAGCTAATTCCATTAGCATTTATTTCTAAATTCGAGTAAAAGACTTTGATCAGTAAGGGGTGATAATCAAACTGAGATTGCACAAACTCAGTGAGCTTTTGACAGACTATAATTTTAGGAAAGTTAAACTCATTATCCTCAAAATATTTTGCATCCATTACCCAAGGTTCAAGAATTTCTCTATATCTGAAGTTTTTCTTAAAGTATTCCTTTTGTTCATCAGAAGAAAAATACCTTTGAAGAAAAGCATCATTGTCCATGTATGAAGTTGGAGCAGCACTTTCAGTGACTTCCTTTTCTTTGGAAGATTCCACTTCCTTTCCTCTTCTTCTAAGCAGCTTTTGAGGGTGAAGATCCAGTATTTTTGGTTCTTGCCATATTAGGGTTGGTTTGGGTACAAGAAGGTTCTACATCGGCGTCATCTTCAATCCTCAGGGCTCGTAGCCTAGTAGATGAGCTCCATATGCCACGTCATTGGACGAAGGTTCTCATTAAGGACATAGCAAGTCGAAAGACTTGTGTGGATGAGCGCTTCTATTACTTGAGTGGACGAGCGCTTCTATCACTTGTGTGGACGAGCGCTTCTATCACTTGTGTGGACGAGCGCTTCTGTCACTTTAGTGGACGAGCGCTTCTATCACTTTAGTGGACGAGCGCTTCTGTCACTTGTGTGGACGAGCACTTTTGTCACTTTAGTGGACGAGAAAAATTAGAATCTTATGTATTCCGAATTTATCGAGACTAAAAATATAGGGATCCATTCCTGAACCTCTATACAGCTATTGATCACATCCATGTTTAAAACAAATTTCCAGTTTTTACACATGTACATGGGTTAGGTACATAGGTGTTCCTGATCAATCTATTTCTTCTGAAATTCTCTTCTAATCATTCATATATATTCCAAATCAAATCATACAAGAATCAGAGCATATTTACACAAAGATATAGTCATATAAACAGTTTCTTTAGAGATTAGATATAGGATTGATCAATTATGCCCGATTCTCTCTAATGAAAAAGAAGATTTCCTTGTTCAAGGGCTTGGTAAAAATATCAGCAAGTTGTTTAGTTGTATCAACATATTCAATCTCAATTTCTCTATTTTGAATAAAGTTCTTATGATAGAGATCATGTTCAAAGTTAATTGTTGCATAGCAAGCAAAACAAATCATTCAAGGCTACATCAATATTCATAGATTCAATTAGCGAAACAAAAGCCAAATGATAATACCAAGATAGATCAAATAACTTTAATAGAACAATGTAGACATACTATACAATGATATATAAGTCAACACAGAAAGATTCACAATCACACATTAATAATGATAATTAGAAAACATGTTCAATCAATATTCTTTCTTTATTGTTACCCATTTTGTGTTTGGAGAAGGATCTATGTCATGATTCCAATTTTTGCTCTTGACCTTCCACCACACCTACAAAACAGAATTTCATGTTTGTGCTATAGGTACCCAAATCTGTTTGGGTCATTTTGAGTTAGTTGCAGCAATAGTTCCTTTAGGAACCCATATATACTTAGATTTATTGTATGTTGATTTTCTGTATTGACATGTAGAATGTGACACCCTAAAACCCGACATCACATGGTTACCCGTTACGGAAATGAAACCTATTTAAAACGCTTGTCGCTTTTGGAAAAATAACCTTTTATATAGGGTTACTGAAAAAGGGTACTCAATTTTTTTTGTTAAAAGAAGTTAAGAAAAGGTGATGAACACTCGGAACATGAAAATAAACATCATTCATATAAATATAACTATCCAACTTGGGATCTTAGGTTTGGTTACAAAACAGGCCTTGTCGAACAGGCCTTGCGATATGGTGCCATGGATATTGGTCCAAGGTGCCGGAATCGGATCAATCGCGAACTCGATCTCCCGAACAGGTGGCAATCCAGGTACATCCTCAGGGAAAACCTCCAGAAACTCTCAAACGACAGGTACGGATTCCAAGTCAAACTCGCTCTCGACGTCCAAGGAAAACAGCAGCATGTAACCTTGAGCTCCTTCTTTCATAGAAGCTCTTACCTGACTAGCAGATAAAAATCCTGAAATATCCTTCCTAAAGATTAAGGTTTTCTGAGCACAATCTATTAGGATATGGTTAAAAGATAACCAATCCATGCCTAAGATTACATCTAACTGTACTAAAGGCAAACAGATCAAGTCTACTAGGAAATGTCTATTCTGAACGATGATAGGACAGTTTAAGCAAACAGAATTAACAGTCAAAAGTTCAGCAGTTGGGGTAGAAACAATCAGATTATATGGCAAAGAAGAAACAGGCAAGTCTAGAATTTTCACACGATCCATCGAAATAAAAGAATGAGTTGGGCCTGAATCGAAAAGTACAGACAAGAGATTACCAGCCATGTAAACGCATTGCCCTGCACAAGATCAGTGGAGTTCGATGCCTCAGCACTACTCATGGTATACACTCTTCCCTTAACGGTTGGCTTGTTTACTCTGGCATGGTTGACAGAATGCACCCTCTTCGGTGCATGGCACTCCTTTGCCAAGTGTCCCACGCGGTCACAGTTGTTACACTTGTAATCCTTCTTCGGGCAAGCATTGGCCAGGTGGCTCGGATCTCCACACCTGAAACATCTCCTTTCTTGGCCTTGATCGTTGTTTCTCTGGCCTCCACTTCCTATCCCCGAAACACTGGGACGAGCTTGTTGTTGTTTCTGGTTGTAGCTAGATACCTGGTGATATGGCTTCCTTTGGTTCTACTTCCATTTTGAATTCTGGCCTTGATTCTGGCTCTTAGGAAGAACAGGACCTCCTGCACTTCCCTTGGTATCCCTTCCTCTGCGCATCACCTCAATTTTTCGGCAGTTCTCCAATAGTGCCTGGAAGTTCCTGATATCCAACGGCAATACCGATTCTTTAATCTCGAAGCGCAAACCAGCTTCAAACTGTTCACACTTCCATTCCTCATTGGGATTGTCTTGAAAGAAACGGAAATACTTGGCAAGGGATTCAAACCTCGCCGCATACTCCCCTATTGTCAGATCCCGCTGACTCAGTCTCATGAACTGCTGCTCCTTCTCTTTCCGGGCACTCTGGGGAAAGTATTTGTCTATAAACTTGCAACGAAATACTCCCCAGGTGATCGCCTGGTGCTCAGCCTCCAACAACTTTCTAGTGCCCTTCAACCAGTACTCAGCATCACCCTCTAGCTGGAACACGAAATAGGGTACCTTAGATTCCTCTGGAGTGTGTACCAGATCGAAGATCTTCTCTAGCTCCTGAATCCAATGATCAACCTTTATTGGATCCACGTCTCCATCAAACTGCGATGGATTCTGACGTCGGAAAGCGTCCGGATGCCTTCCCTCTGTAGCTTGTTCTGCCCTCTGTTGCTCCTGCTGGTTACGGGTAGTAGCATTAGCCGTCTGAAAAGCTATGGCAGCAGCCACATTAGACATCGTGTGGGTAACGAAATCCATTCCTCCGTAGCCTCGTCCACGTCCACGAGCACCTCTCTGGTTCATACTGACCTATACAACACAAGCAATCGGATAACAACCAGAAAAAGGCTATGAACCACGGGTTATCACACATTACCTCAAAGAAGTAATTCAAACAACATTCAGACAGAGAAAAACACAACTTCAACACAACAAACCTAAACTCAAGCATTCCCGAAATACTCGACTAGCTCTGATACCTACTAGTGTGACACCCTAAAACCCGGCATCAAATGGTTACCCGTTGCGGAAAAGAAACCTATTTAAAACGTTGGTCGCTTTCGGCAAAATAACCTTTTATATAGGGTTACTGAAAAAGAGTACTCAATTTTTTTGTGTTAAAAGAAGTTAAGAAAAGGTGATGAATACTCGGAACATGAAAATAAACATCATTCATATAAATATAATTGTCCCTCTTGGGATCTTAGGTTTGATTACAAAACAGGCCTTGTCGAATCGGCCAACATACACTAAAACCGCTACTGAAGAAACAGGTAAAAAAAGAAACATCAAACCGGGGATAGGGAATTGGGTATAAGACTCAAAAGATGGCTCTAAAGGCCTAGGGACTATCGGGACAACTCTAAAAGCCGACGAACGATCTACCAATGCCTCCTGCATGCAGAGTGACCACAGACGCTACCCCCAGACGAGATATCAGATGCCGTATCGACAACGTCACCGCCATCGTTGATAGGGATGTCATCATCTCCGGGATCCTGCGGATGGTACTCTGGCTCCTCGTCCTCATCCTCGACCTCTATCAGCTCTAGAGGCTCTTCCTCGGGATCCTCTTCGGGATCCTCCTCCACTGGATCCTCTGCAAGCGGTTCAACTGGATCAAAATGCTTATGAAGGAGACCGGTGACTTGTAGCGTATGAATGTAGTACCATGGAGGTGGAAGCGCCACAGTCCTCGTCTCGACAGTATGAACCCTTCGTACGGGCACTCCGTTAGCATTCGTCTTGGTAGTCGTGACGGGTCCTCGATACGTCGCGGTTGTCGTACCCTCATGTATAGTCCAGTTCCCTGTCGTCCCAGCATGATCAAACACTTCGCTCCTTGAGCTCGACTGTGCCAAGGGAACGTTCGGATCCATCTAAAAGCATGCGCATATCCGGTACAATAAGAAAAGAACAGAACATACAGATGTGCAAGAGTGAGATACCGTCATAAGATATATCCAACAACAACCATATACATGATACATACATCACATAATCATATAAGTAGTTAAATCATGCATATACATAACATAACAATGTTATATCAAAGGGTCTCAAACCCGCACAGTCAACCTTTGAAAATATGCATGACACTTCAATATCAGGCTCTAACTTAATCTCATGAGATATCAACACCGTTTTCCACTGGAGAAGAATTAGAGTTGGTCAATCTCTAGCCCACCGGGTAGTTGCCTCCATACCCTCATGCATTTAATGTCTCAGGACGAGCAACGTCACATGTTCCTCTGAATCGGTCATATGGACTGACTCCCAGATACCACCTTATATCTGATATTTAAGAAAGCACGTATGCCTGGGGAAATGCATATGAGAAAATATTTTATTCAAAAGGTTTTCTTTGTGTTCATTCTTTTTCGCTGTCACAGCTCAAAGCTAACGACTTAATCATCATTTCCCCATCACTTGAAAACTTATAAACATAGGACACACAGTCCGAATTCTCAATCACAACACCCGAGACCGATTCCGCAGTCAAGGGTTGTGGTCATAAAAATCACTTATGCTTTTATTCATGTTTTGAACTTACCATGATAAGGACAATAGTCCACAACAACGAAATCAGAACGCACTGTCCTCGATTTCGAGAATTGGACTCTCAGTCCAGAACATCATGAATAGGACTCATGGCCCCTAATTAACATTGATCCAAGATCACGTGCGTATAACTGAATACTAGAGGCAACGTCTAGCGTACTAGATTCTCTTTCTTAAGTACTTATTTTTCGTTCAGTGAAAATCAAATTCAAAACCGAATCCTCGATAACCTATCCAGGCTATCGGAAAGTTTCTAAAACATTTAGGAGAAAAACTTTTCTTTGAAAATCTTTTATAAAGCATCTTTGAAATAGTTTTATCTTTGAAAATCCCCAATAGGATATTGCCAAATAATCTTAAAAGTGTTCACTTGAAGGTACATAGTTCGAAAAGGTTTTTTCTCTTGTATAACAATAGTTCACCAAAACCATTTCAACATTTAAAGCAAGCACTTTAAGTTAATAAGCTTTTAGAAAAGAACACCAATCCCTTTCATCTTCAAAGCTTATTAAGGTTTTTAATCCTTATAACAGTTGAGCACAGACACAAGTCTGGCTTAGCAAAATTTCAATCAACAGCGGTATATATTCTCAGTTCAATGCTAATATCACAGTTGAAAGCAGTTCATCACAAATATGCATTATAACATTTAGAACAAGCACAGTTCAACATCAGATAATAGTATAACAGTTCAAGTACATTAGATAACCAAGTAAGCTCGATCAACATATAAATATCCAGTTAAACAGATACACACATGCATACAGTTATTGAATATCTTTAGGAAATCCCCTTTTACCTCACGTCGAAGTTAAGAGTTTTGGATTTGAAAAGAAGGTTCACGAACGTCCTCGCTTCTCCGGCGATGGAAGTCTAAGGTTACCAACATAAAATCATGAGTTAAAAAAAATCAACTCGATAACACTAACCACAAGGTATAGGTTCGGTTCATACAATAAACTAGGATTAGGGGTTTCCGAAATTTATGCGACTCTTGGATTTATGATCCTTAAGTGCTAGAAGTTCATAAACAACAATCTTTTAACAAAGTTGAATTAAAAGTCCCACTAAGTACTTGACTTAGGGTTTCGGTCAAGCATAGGTAAATAGGCTACGAATTTCTAAACTTTCCAATCTCTTTAGGTTAGCATCCATACATAGTAAGGAGCTTGAAACCATGATCATTTCGAAAAATGGAAAAATCAAATGTCTTAGATCATGAACTCTTAGGTTCGACCTTAACAAGTTTGTGGGGTTAGAGATCTTTAAATCATCCAATCTTTTGGACATAGCATCCTTTAACATGAAGGAGCTTTATTCCATAATCATCTTGGAAAACAAAATAAAATAACACATCCTAGGTCAAATGTCACATTCAGCCATCATAGGAAAATAAAGCAAAAAAATATTTTAAACTTTCCAATCACTTAGACATAGCATCCTTTAACATAAGGAGCTTTTTAGTCCATGATCACTTTGGAAAACAAAACTCAACATCTTTGCCATAACCATTTAAGGTTTCGACCTTTTCAAGAAATAGGGGTTAGAAATGTTCAAACTTTCCAATCTCTTGAACTTAGCATCCTTCTATATCAATGAGTCTTAATCCATGATCATTTTGGAAAACAAAACTTAAACACCATTGCCTTAAAACTCATTGGTTTTGGTCCTTACATAAAAATAGGGTAAAAATATTGAAACTTTCCAATCACTTAGACATAGCATCCTTTAACATAAGGGAGCCTTGGTCCATGATCATCTTGAAAATGAAACTCAAATACAAACTCATACATGTAAAAGTTGAAACAAGATTCACCTAAACCATATACATGGTTTCGGCCTCCTTAGGAAGAAGAGGTTAGGAAACTTTGTTTTACACAACCTTTTAGTATGTGATAGTATGAGTAAATACAAGAATATAGAAAGTGGTTTCAACTCAAAAGGAGTTTTCTACCATTTTTGAGAGGTTTTAGAAGTTAAAAGCACATAAAGGACATATGAAGACAACTTTGAAACAAAAGATGAAACTTTGAAAAAGAACTACATAGAAGTATTATCCTTAACAATATGAACAACTTTGATGAAGAACTCTAAGAGAAAAGCTTGATAAAAATGTAAACTTTGTAAGAGAGAAGAAGAAGAAGAAGAAGAAGAAGAAGAAGAAATGTAGTAAAGTGTAAATGTGAGAAATGGAGGAAAGTGATGAAGTGTGGAAATGAAGAGTTTTTATAGAGAGTGAGAGGAGAGGGTCATGGTTTTGGGAGAGGAAGAAAGAAGAGAAGAAAGAAGGTGGGTTGCTTGTAGAGAGGATAAGGAGTTAAGGTGATGTGATGTGATTGGAGAGAGAAAAATGAAAAAGTGAGAATTTTGAAAAAAATTCATGATTCACATTTTGAGGCGTGTCATAACCTTCACATCAAGTCACTTCATCCCCTTGATGCTCTGCTCCATTGTGTATCAGATGACTTCCCCGATCGTATTTCCCAATGATTTCACCCCGGAAATCCCTAAGATTTGGCCCCGAACAAGATTTTTAGAAAAACTCCAAACCCAGACAAAACATCATAAAAACACTAACCGTGTCGTTCACGAATTAAAATTTGTTCTCTATCTCAGTAAACTTGTCTTTGGCAAAGTGAGAACCCAGCACGGATTTTCGTCGAATTATCGACCAAAAATTTTATTGTGACTTCACACGGTAAAACAACACAAGAAATTGATTTTATTTAAAAAAAATCATTCTCTGGATTTTATCAAAAATAAACACATTGATGCATGTATTTACTGATAAAGAAACATACGAAAAACAGGGTGTTACATAGAAGTTGTGTGACCTTTTCTAGCTCAAAAGTTGCAATTAACAAATGGTGTGTTTGATGTCTTAGGTGCAGCAAAACATTTCTTGAAATATTTCTCATGTATCTTAGGTTCATAGCCTATTCCAGCCTTATTATAAACACACTTTTGCTGTCCTAATAAAGCATTCAAGTTATCTCTACCATTTGTGAACTTGGCTAAGTCATTTTTCAGTTTTTCAACTTCTTTATTCAATGTACAACACTTAGAACAATTAGAGCTAGATACAATCAAGACCTTATTCCTAGCTTCTAGTTCTCTTTCTTTCATTTTCAAGCATACATAATCATCACATTGTTTCACAATTATTTTTCTAGATGAGACAACTTGTTTAGCAATCTTAAGATATTCAGTATGTAACTCATCAAATGCATCTTACAATTCATCAAAAGTAGGTTGTGAATCAAAATTTACCTCACTCTCTGAATCACTGTTATTGCTGGCCATCAAGCACAAGTTTGCCTCGTAAGATTCAGATTCTTCGGTGGAATCTACATCATTATCATCCCAAGCAATGAATGCCTTTCTTGGCTTTCTCCACTTCTTGTCCTTTGAGTCAAACTTTTCTGTTTTGTCCTTCTTTTGCAGTTTTGGACAGTCAACCTTCATGTGGCCAATCTTTCCACATTCATAGCATGTGATGTTGTTGGAAGAGTTGTCACCTTTGCTGAAATTTCTCATTTGAAAAGTGGATGACTTTCTTTTGAAGTTACCTTTCTTCTTTAGGAACTTCTTGTGTTGGTGTAAGCCCTAGAGGCCAGTGTATTTCTTAGACTTACATTTGTATCTTGCCATTATATATATATATATATATATATGATATGAGGCATTCCAGTTTATTGTGTTACTTGTTTAAACATAATAAAGTCCTTAGAATAGAAATTTCAGTTTAATAGAATATCAAGTACATGACTTGATCGCGAGACACTATTGAACAATGAAATCCTATTCTAAAATATCCGTAGTCAAGTATTTTATTAATAAGGACAATAATAATACATTGAGACTATTATGTGTGCAGACTGATGACCATATCTCACGGGTCATGGATATGAGATATCGAGTCGCCACATAGGTACACATTAGAGTAATGATGTACTGGATTGGCCCTTATGTGAGTGTCATAAGTAGTTCTCATAGTGACAATGGTGTATCCAATCCTTCGACCTGAAATCGCTACGATCCCTACATGAGGAGTCGTGTGCTTTAATATCGTCAAACGTCATCTGTAATAGGATGATTATAACGATGGCCATTGGGCATACCACGAGCCATGCAGAGGGATGTGAGTGACCTAGATGGAATTTGTCCCTCCTACATAACAGGAGTAATATCTGTGGGGCCCCTGATAGAGTGAGACTGTAAAATGCATGGTCGTGCTGAAATGAGTCAATATGAGATATTGACCTCATTTGTTGTTAAGTCTACTTGGGTATCAGGGAACATGATATTGAACCATACAAGGGTGACACATTATATGTCTTGTGTTCAATATAGATATATGGACAAAGGGATAATAATGCACATGAATATTTGTCACATAAAGGTTTCGTCAAATCACTGACTTTCTCACTACTTAGGTGGCAGTGATGTATTGCTAGATACCGCTAACTGTTTGTAATATTAAATGGGATTTAATATTACTAATAACGTTTTGGGAACCTATAGGGTCACACACATAAGAGCGGATCAAAAGAAGCATTAAAAGGAGAGTTGGACTCTTCTATTGGGCCTAGCACATAGTACATGGGCTTAGGTCAAACGCTGCTCACTAACTCACTTAAGGAGGTGCTACTATAAGTAAACCACTTAAGCTATTGTGCCTATACGGTTTTTACCCTAGCCGCACATAGAGAGTGACAGTGAGCAGCAAGTCTCGGTTTTCGAAGCTAGCACTGTGAGGCAGAGACGCTTCGTGTTCGTGACGTTGGACGTTTGTAACACCCTGTTTTTCGTGTGCTTAATTATTAGTAAATGCATGCTTTAATGTATTTAATTGTGATAAAATCCAGAGGATGATTTTATTTTAAATAAAATCATTTTCTTGTGTTATTTTACTGTATGAAGTCGCAGTAAAATTTTCGGTATAAAATTCAGACGAAAGCCGGTCTGGGTTTTCAAAGCCAGTACGAGTTTACTGAGCTAGAGACCTAATATTGACTCGTGAACGAGACGATTAGTGTTTTTTTTTATGTTTTGTGTGGGTTTGGAGTGTTTTGAGAAATCTTGTTCGGGGCCGAATTTCCGAGTATTACCCGGGCGAATCGTCGGGAAATACGATCGGGAAATTCATCTGATGCATGCTGGAGCAGAGCAAAAATGGAGTAGATTGACTGATGTGAAGGCTATGACATAGGCATGACCATGGCCATACCTTCCTTACACCAATCAAGTCAAATCACCATACTTTCTTACACACACCTTACCTACACCATACCTCCTTTCTTCTCAACCAAGTCAAGCTCTTCTCTCCCCTCCAATCTGCCCCAAAACTGACGCCCTCCCCCTCTCTTTTCCTTCTTCTAATTAAGTTTCAAAGTGTAACCATTTCACACTTTTGCTACCTTTCACAAAAACGCTTTTTTACAACTATTCATCTTCTTCTTCACACAACTAAAGGTACCATTTTTACTAAGTTTTTCAAGTTGTGTTCTTCATCAAAGTTGTTCATATTGGTAAGGGTAATGTCCCTATACCATTTGTTTTTCAAGTTTTGGCTTTATTTTCATAGTTGATGTTTTGAGTTCATAATATGCTTTTAAACTTCAAAAAATTCTCAACAATTGTAGAAAACTCCGATTGAACCAATTTCTATATTCTTATTTTTACTTCCTCTACAACATACTAAAATCTTGTGGAAAACAAAAATCTCGAACACCATTTTCTGTACTGGACAGAATCTATGTCTTTTGTGCCATATGAGTTTTGTTTCATCTTTGCTTGGTTAAGCTTGTGTTTGAGTGTTATTCCAACATGATCATGACCAAGAGCTCCTATGTACATAAGGATGCTAGGTTTAAGTGATTGGAAAAGTTTAGAAACTTTTATGTATTTTCATGAAAAAGTGAAAACTCTAAGTGTTTTGTTATATGTACTTTGAGGTTTTTCCAAAGTGATCATGGATTTGGGCTCCTTGATGTATAAGGATGCTAGATCCAAGAGATTGGAAAGTTTGAAAACCTCTAACCCTCATTTTTACTCAAGGCCGAATGGTAGTGTTTGTGGCCTAGGGTATTTGATTTTTTTCATTTTTCCAAAATGATCAAGGTTTTAGGCTCCTTACTAGGTATGGATGCTAACCTAAAGAGATTGGAAAATTTAGAACATCCTAACCTATTTTAGAGGATGAAAACCGAAACCCTAAGTTGATGACTTAGTGGGATTCTTGATTCAAACTTGTTAAACTTTTGGTGTTTAAGAACTCCTAGCACTTAAGGATCATAAATCCATAAGTTGCATGATTTTTGGAAACCTTAATCAAAAACCATTGTTGAAAACCGAACCTATGCCTTGTGGCTAGTGTTCTTTGATTAAAAATCTAACCTATGGTTTCATGTGTGTAACCTCCTTAGATTCGTTACGCGCGGACGTTCGTGATCCTTAGTTTTCGTAGTAGGAACCCTTATCGTCTTTTGAGGTAAGAGGGGATTTCCGAAAGATATTCAATAACTGTATGCATGTGTGTATTTGATTAATTGTTTACTTGACTGTTATTGAGTTACTGGATTATCTGAAATGTTATGCTATTATATGAAGTTGAAATGCATCGTTATATATGTTGAGATGTATAACTGTGATGAATTGTGATATTGGCATTGAACTGTGAATATATATATGTGTACATACTGCTGTTGTTGTTTGAAGTTTGCTAAGCCGGACGTGTGTCTGTGCTCAATCATTAATAAGGATTAAAAACCTTAATAAGCTTTGAAGATGAAAGGATGGGTGTTCTTTTCCAAAAAGCATGAATGTTTAAAAGTACTTGTTTATTGTGACAATATAGTTTTAGTGATTTCTAGAATGCAAGAGAAAAACCCTTTTCGAACTATGTGTTTTAAGTGAAAACTTTCGAAAATATTTTACAATATCCTATTGGGGATTTTCAAAGTTAAAAGTGTTTCAAAAACGTTTTATAAAGGATTTTCAAAAGAAAAGGTTTTCTCCCAAATGATTTAGAAACTTTCCGATAGCCAGCATAGGTTATCGAGGCTTTCGATTTCGAAAACTGTTTTCGTCAAATGAAAGATAAGTACTAAAAGAATAGGAATCTGGACGTGAGACGTCGCCTCTAGTTTTCCATGCTTAGCACGTGATCTTGGATCAGTGTTAATTCGGGACCGTAAAGTCCTATTCGTAATGTTATGGACTTCAAGTCCAATTCGTGGAATCGAGGACAGTTCGTTCTGATTTCCATTGTTGTGGGCTATTGTCCTTAGCATGATAAGTAAAACATGACTAAAAGTATATTGATTTCCATTACCACAAACCTTGACTGCGGCCACGGTCTAGGTGTTGGGATTGAGCATTCGGACTGTGTGTCCTATGTTTCTACGTTTTCAAGTGATGGGGAAATAATGTTAAGTCATTAGCTTTGAGCTTTGACAGTGAAATATTTACACAAAGAAAAACCTTAAAAGGAAAGTTTTTATTCATATGCATTTCCCCTGGCAGACGTGCCTTTGCTTATTGAGGATACCCATGGGGTATCTGAGAGTCAGTCACATTGCTAGCTATTTCGTTGAGGGCATGTGGCGTTGTCTGACCAAGAGGCCCGGTGCATCAGGATGCGGTGGCAACAGCCCGGTGGGCAGAGCTTGACCAACTCTATCTTCTCCAGTGATAACATGGTGTTGTGATCTCATGAGATTAGGATAGAGCCTGATATTGAAGTGTCATGCACATTTTCGAAAACTGATTGTACGGGCTTGAGGACCCCTTGATATAACACTCTTATATTATGATGATTATGCATGGTTTAACTGTTGATCTGATTTCGTGTTGCATGTATCATGTATATGGTTGTTGTGGGATATATCTTATGACGGTATCTCACTCTTGCATGTCTGTATGTTCTTTTATTTTCCTCGTACCGGGTATGCGTATGCTTTAGATGGACCCTCTTGTCCCTCTTGTACCTGAGGTCACACGGACAGAGACTTTTGACGAGGCCGACAGGATTGGGAATTGGAGGATGGACGCGAATGCGACTACAACGACGTACCGAGGGCCAATCACTACTACGGAAGCTAATATACATGGAGAGCCTGTTAGGAGGATCCACTCGGTGGAATCCAGGAACGTGATTCTTCCACCGCCATGGTTGTACCTGAACACGCTACAGGAAGCCGGTCTACTTCACCCTTACGTTGAGCCTGCCGAGCTAGAAGAGGAGGAACCGATGGAGGAAGATCCTGAAGAAGATCCCGAAGAGGATCCTGAGGAGGAGCCTCATGAGCTGGTAGACGACTGGTGGGATGAGGAGCTCGAGGCGGGTTATCACCCTTTGGATATTGAGGAGGAGGATGTCCCGTTGGATGACGGAGGAGAGGTGATTGACCCGGAGCCGGAGACTTCTTCTTGTGGGAGTGTTTGTGGCCACTCCTAGTGTCGTAGGCATTGGTAGTGGTTGGAGGCTTTGTTTTGAGTGATCCGTTAGTCTTGGCTTTTGCACTTTTCTTTTGAGTTTAGATTCCCAGATTCCCATTCCCAGTTGGTGTTGTATTTACCTTATCTTCTCAGTTATGTTTCAGTTATGTTTTCGTTTCTGTTGGCCATATTGATTAAGGCCGTGGTGTAATGTTAAAACCTAAGATCTTTCGAGGCAATATTATATGTATGTATCTGTTGTCGTTTTCAAGTTGTGAGTTTCTTTACCTTTTACTTCTTTTCTTTAAAGAAAAAAAAATTAAGTACCTTTTTGGTAACCTTGTGTATGTTGAATAATCTTTTTCCGAAAGCGACCAGCATTTAAACGAGCATTTTTCCGCAAAAAGGGTAACCATGTGATGACCAAGTTAGGGTGTCACATTAGTGGTATCAGAGCTAGTTGAGTCTTTCGGGAATGTCTGGGTTAGGTCTGTTGTGTTGCTGTTGTGTTTTCTCTGATTGTGTGTTGTTTGAATTTCTTCTTTTGAGGTAATGTGTAGTGACCAGCGGGTTCTCTCTTTCGGATTGTCATCTGACTGCTTGTGTGATCCAGGTCGGTATGAATCGGAGAGGTGCTCGTGGGACGTGGGACGAGGCAATGGAGGAATGGACTTCGCTGCTCAAGCACTGGCTGATGTGGCTGCTGCTATAGCTCATCAAACGGCCAATGCTGCTGCACAAAATCAGCAAGAACAGCTGCGAGCGGAACAAGCTGCAGAGGGAAGGCATCTTGATGCGTTCAGACGTCAGAATCCATCTCAGTTCGATGGAGACGTGGATCCGATTAAGGCAGATCTCTGGATTCAAGAGTTAGAAAAGATTTTCGAGTTGGTACACACTCCTGAAGAATCCAAGGTACCTTATTCGACGTTTCAGCTCGTGGGAGACGCCGAGTATTGGTGGAAGGGTACTAAGCAACTGCTAGAGGCTGAACATCAAGTGATCACCTGGGGAGTATTTCGCGGCAAGTTTCTGGACAAGTACTTTCCCCAGAGTGCCCGAAAGGAGAAAGAACAAGAGTTCTTGAGGCTAAGTCAGAGAGATCTGACGGTGGGGGAGTATGCGGCAAAGTTCGAATCACTTGCCAAATACTTCCGCTTCTTCTTTCGTAACAACCCTTGATGAAGAGTGGAAGTGCGAACAGTTTGAAGCCGGTTTACGCTTTGAAATCAAGGAACCAGTGCTGCCCTTGGAAATTCGGAGTTTCCAAGCATTAGTGGAGAAGTGCCGGAAGATTGAGTTGATGCGCAAATGAAGGGATAGCAGAGGAAGCGCAAGTGGACCAGTTCGTCATAAGGGTCAGAATCAAGGACATAATTTCAAATGGAAGCAAAACCAGAGGAAGCCATACCATCAAGCACCTAGCTACAATAACAATCATAAGCAACAAGCTCGTTCCAGTGTGTCAGGAACTGGAAGTGGAGGCCAGAGAAACAACGATCAAGGCCAAGGAAGGAGATGTTTCCGATGTGGGGATCCGAATCACTTCGCGAATGATTTCCCAAAGAAGGACTACAAGTGCAACAACTGTGACCGTATTGGGCATTTGGCAAAGGAGTGCCAAGCACCGAAGAGGGACCAGTCATTCAACCTCACTAGAGCAAGCAAGCCAACCGCCAAGGGAAGAGTTTACACGATGAGTGGTGCGGAGGCATCGAACTCCGGTGATCTCGTGCAGGGTGAGTGTGACATTGATGGTAATCTCTTAATTGTACTGTTTGATTCTGGTGCAACCCATTCATTTATTTCCATGGATCGTGTGAAAACGTTGAACTTGCCTGTTTCTTCCTTATCTTATAATCTGATTGTTTCTACCCCAACTGCTAAACCTGTGACTGTTAATTCTGTTTGCTTAAACTGTCCTATCATTATTCAGAATAGACATTTCCTTGTGGATTTGATATGTTTTCCCCTAGTACAACTAGATGTGATCTTAGGCATGGATTGGTTATCTTCCAACCATATCCTAATAGACTGTGCTCAGAAAACCTTAGTCTTTAGGGATGAGATTTCTGGATTATTATTTGCTAGTCAGGTAAGAGTTTCTTTGAAAGAAGGGGCTCAAGTTTACATGTTGCTGTGTTCCTCGGAGGTCAAGAGCGAGTTTGACTTAGAGTCAGTACCTGTCGTCCGAGAGTTTCCGGATGTTTTTCCAGAGGATGTACCTGGATTGCCACCTGTTCGGGAGATTGAGTTCGCGATTGATCTAGTCCCAGGTGCTGGACCAATATCCATGGCACCGTATCGCATGTCACCATCGGAGTTAGAAACCTTGAAGGAGCAACTTGAGGAATTGATGAGGGAGGAGTTCATACGGCCTAGTGTGTCACCGTGGGGAGCTCCAGTCCTGTTAGTGAAAAAGAAAGATGGATCGGCCAGGCTATGTGTGGATTATCGCCAGTTGAATAAAGTCACGATCAAGAATCGATATCCTCTTCCAAGGATAGATGATCTCATGGATCAGTTGCGTGGCGCTGCAGTGTTTTCGAAGATAGATCTACGGTCAGGATACCACCAGATACGAGTGAAGGCAGAGGATGTTCCTAAGACAGCGTTTCGAACACGCTATGGGCATTATGAGTTTTTGGTGATGCCATTCGGAGTGACCAATGCGCCGGCTATATTCATGGACTATATGAATTGGATCTTTCATTCCTTTTTGGATCAGTTCGTAGTCGTCTTTATAGATGACATTTTGATCTATTCCCCGGATGAGGAGTCACATGCTAAACACCTTAGCATTGTTCTTCAGATCCTAAAAGAGAAGCAGCTGTATGCGAAGCCGAAGAAGTGTGAGTTTTGGTTGGATCAAGTTCAATTCTTAGGTCATGTGATATCTCGCGAAGGAATCGCTGTAGATCCGAAGAAGGTTGAGGCTGTTTTGGAATGGGAAAGGCCAACAACGGCGACGGAGATTCGTAGCTTTGTGGGTTTGGCTGGATACTATCGAAGGTTTATCGAAGGGTTTTCCAAGATAGTGGGACCTCTCACTCAGTTGACTCGTAAGGACCAAGCATTCGTTTGGACAGAAGCTTGTGAAAGGAATTTCCAAGAGTTGAAGTGTGGATTGACGACTTCACCTGTGTTTATTCTACCTAATCCCAAGGAACCTTTTGAGCTTTACTGTGACGCTTCACATCAAGGGTTGGGATGTGTGCTGATGCAAAATCGGAAAGTTGTAGCTTATGCTTCGAGGCAGTTGAAGATTCACGAGAGAAACTATCCGACGCATGATTTGGAGTTAGCGGTTGTGGTCTTTGCTTTGAAGATATGGAGACATTACTTGTACGGGGCTACTTTTAATGTTTTCAGTGATCATAAGAGCCTGAAGTATCCCGTTCGATCGAAGGAATTGAATATGCGAGAGACGTTGGTTAGAGTTTCTGAAGGATTACGACTTTCAACTATAGTATCACCCTGGGAAGGCGAATGTAGTGGTCGATGCGCTAAGCAGAAAGACGATTCACGCATCAGTGATGATGGTTAGGGAGCAGGAATTGTTGGAACAATTCCAAGATCTGAGTTTGTCTGTTGAGGTTATGCCAGGAAGGTCCGTGATTCGAACAAGATCACCGTGTCAAATGGATTGATGGAGCAGATAAAGGAGAAGCAAGAGATCGATCGATATCTGCAGATCGAAAGGGATTTAGTGCGACAAGGAGCATTGTCGATTTTTAGAGAAGGCACGAGACGGGATCTTAAGGTTCGGTGAAAGAATCTGTGTGCCTGAGGATGTCGAGTGGAGAAAGCTGATCTTAGAAGAAGCTCATAAGAGTAAGTTGAGTATGCATCCAGGAGCTACCAAGATGTACCAAGATCTAAAGAAGTTATATTGGTGGTACGGGATGAAGAGAGATGTGATGGAATATGTTGCATCATGTTTGGTATGCCAGAAAGCCAAAGTAGAACATCGAGAGACTGCGGGAATGTTACAATCTTTAGATATTCCCGAATGGAAGTGGGGACGGGATATCAATGGATTTCGTAACAGTTTACCAAGAACTAGAAAAGGGTATGAGGCTATATGGGTAATTGTAGATCGATCGACCAAGTCAGCTCACTTTCTACCGATCAACATGAAGTACCCGATAAAAAGGTTGACCTTGATTGTACATCGACGAGATTGTTAGGTTACACGGTATACCCTCCAGTATTATTTCGGATCGTGATCCGAGATTTACGTCAGAGTTCTGGAAGGGACTACAAAACTCTTTGGGAACAAAACTCAAATTGAGTTATGCATATCACCCACAGACGGATGGACAATCGGAAAGGACGATCCAGTCGCTTGAAGCCTTGCTTAGAGCCTGTGTTTTGGAGGATGCAGGGGGTTGGGATGAGTCATTACCGTTGATAGAGTTTACCTATAACAACAGTTTCCACTCAAGCATAGGAATGGCACCCTATGAAGCTCTATATGGTAGACGATGCAGAACACCTTTGTGTTGGTATCAGGATGGAGAAAGCCTATTGTTGGGACCAGAGCTGGTACAGCAGATGACCGAGAAAGTGAAGATGATCCAAGATAAAATGCGAACTGCCCAAAGTAGACAGAAGAGTAATGCTGATAAGAGACGACGACCTCTAGAGTTTGAAGAAGGAGAACATGTGTTCTTGAGAGTCACACCAACAACAGGGATTGGCAGGGTAATAAAATCCAGGAAGCTCACTCCCAAATTCATTGGACCCTACCAAATTCTTCGTCGCGTAGGTCCAGTAGCCTATAAAATATCTTTACCACCTTTTCTTTCCAACATCCATGATGTCTTTCATGTTTCTCAGTTGAGAAAATATATTCTTGATCCATCACACGTCATAAAACCTGATAATGTACAATTGAAAGAGAATCTGTCTTTCGTAACGTCACCTGTACGAATTGCGGATAAGATGACGAAGCAGCTCAGAGGTAAACAAATTCCTCTAGTCAAACTTATCTGGAATGAAACAACCGGAGAAGCTACGTGGGAAGCTGAGGACAAGATGAAGATGCAATACCCTGAGTTAATTCAAGGTACGTAATCTCGAGGACGAGATTCTTTTTAGAGGGGTGGAGTTGTAACACCCTGTTTTTCGTGTGCTTAATTATTAGTAAATGCATGCTTTAATGTATTTAATTGTGATAAAATCCAGAGGATGATTTTATTTTAAATAAAATCATTTTCTTGTGTTATTTTACTGTATGAAGTCACAGTAAAATTTTGGTATAAAATTGCATTGAAAGCCGGTGCAGGTTTTCAAAGCCAGACTGAGTTTATCGAGCTAGAGACCTAATATTGACTCGTGAACGAGACGATTAGTGTTTTTTTATGTTTTGTGTGGGTTTGGAGTGTTTTGAGAAATCTTGTTCGGGGTCGAATTTCCGAGTATTACCAGGCGAATCGTCGGGAAATACGATCGGAAATTCATCCGATGCATCTTGGAGCAGAGCAAAAATGGAGTAGATTGACTGATGTGAAGGCTATGACATAGGCATGACCATGGCCATACCTTCCTTACACCAATCAAGTCAAATCACCATACTTTCTTACACACACCTTACCTACACCATACCTCCTTTCTTCTCAACCAAGTCAAGCTCTTCTCTCCCCTCCAATCTGCCCCAAAACTGACGCCCTCCCCCTCTCTTTTCCTTCTTCTAATTAAGTTTCAAAGTGTAACCATTTCACACTTTTGCTACCTTTCACAAAAACACTTTTTTACAACTATTCATCTTCTTCTTCACACAACTAAAGGTACCATTTTTACTAAGTTTTTCAAGTTGTGTTCTTCATCAAAGTTGTTCATATTGGTAAGGGTAATGTCCCTATACCATTTGTTTTTCAAGTTTTGGCTTTATTTTCATAGTTGATGTTTTGAGTTCATAATATGCTTTTAAACTTCAAAAAATTCTCAACAATTGTAGAAAACTCCGATTGAACCAATTTCTATATTCTTATTTTTACTTCCTCTACAACATACTAAAATCTTGTGGAAAACAAAAATCTCGAACACCATTTTCTCAGACTTGGACAGAATCTATGTCTTTTGTGCCATATGAGTTTTGTTTCATCTTTGCTTGGTTAAGCTTGTGTTTGAGTGTTATTCCAACATGATCATGACCAAGAGCTCCTATGTACATAAGGATGCTAGGTTTAAGTGATTGGAAAAGTTTAGAAACTTTTATGTATTTTCATGAAAAAGTGAAAACTCTAAGTGTTTTGTTATATGTACTTTGAGGTTTTTCCAAAGTGATCATGGATTTGGGCTCCTTGATGTATAAGGATGCTAGATCCAAGAGATTGGAAAGTTTGAAAACCTCTAACCCTCATTTTACTCAAGGCCGAATGGTAGTGTTTGTGGCCTAGGGTATTTGATTTTTTCATTTTTCCAAAATGATCAAGGTTTTAGGCTCCTTACTAGGTATGGATGCTAACCTAAAGAGATTGGAAAATTTAGAACATCCTAACCTATTTTAGAGGATGAAAACCGAAACCCTAAGTTGATGACTTAGTGGGATTCTTGATTCAAACTTGTTAAACTTTTGGTGTTTAAGAACTCCTAGCACTTAAGGATCATAAATCCATAAGTTGCATGATTTTTGGAAACCTTAATCAAAAACCATTGTTGAAAACCGAACCTATGCCTTGTGGCTAGTGTTCTTTGATTAAAAATCTAACCTATGGTTTCATGTGTGTAACCTTAGATTCAATTCTACGCGGACGTTCGTGATCCCTAGTTTTCGTAGTCGGAACCCTTATCGTCTTTTTGAGGTAAGAGGGGATTTCGAAAGATATTCAATAACTGTATGCATGTGTGTGTTTGATTAATTGTTTACTTGACTGTTATTGAGTTCTTGGATTATCGAAATGTTATGCTATTATATGAAGTTGAACTGTATCGTTATATATGTTGAGATGTATAACTGTGATGAACTGTGATATTGGCATTGAACTGTGAATATATATATGTGTACATACTGCTGTTGTTGTTTGAAGTTTGCTAAGCCAGACGTGTGTTTGTGCTCAATCATTAATAAGGATTAAAAACCTTAATAAGCTTTGAAGATGAAAGGATGGGTGTTCTTTTCCAAAAAGCGTGAATGTTTAAAAGTACTTGTTTTATGTGACAATATAGTTTTAGTGATTTCTAGAATGCAAGAGAAAAACCCTTTTCGAACTATGTGTTTTAAGAGAAAACTTTCGAAAATATTTTACAATATCCTATTGGGGATTTTCAAAGTTAAAAGTGTTTCAAAAACGTTTTATAAAGGATTTTCAAAAGAAAAGGTTTTCTCCCAAATGATTTAGAAACTTTCCGATAGCCAAAGATAGGTTATCGAGGCTTTCGATTTCAAAACTGTTTTCGTTAAATGAAAGATAAGTACTAAAAGAATAGGAATCTAGACTTGAGACGTCGCCTCTAGTTTTCCATGCTTAGCACGTGATCTTGGATCAGTGTTAATTCGGGGACCGTAAAGTCCTATTCGTAATGTTATGGACTTCAAGTCCAATTCGCGGAATCGAGGACAGTTCGTTCGATTTCCGTTGTTGGAGGCTATTGTCCTTAGCATGATAAGTAAAACATGACTAAAAGTATATTGATTTCCATTACCACAAACGTTAACTGCGGCCACGGTCTAGGTGTTGGGATTGAGCATTCGATTTGTGTGTCCTATGTTTCTACGTTTTCAAGTGATGGGAAATAATGTTAAGTCATTAGCTTTGAGCTTTGACAGTGAAATATTTACACAAAGAAAAACCTTAAAAGGAAAGTTTTTATTCATATGCATTTCCCTGGCAGGCGTGCTTTTGCTTATTGAGGATACCCATGGGGTATCCGAGAGTCGATCACATTGCTAGCTGTTTCGTTAAGGGCATGTGGCGTTGTCTCCGACCAAGAGGCCTGGTGCATCGGGATACGGTGGCAACAGCCCGGTGGGCGAGCTTGACCAACTCTATCTTCTCCGGTGATAACATGGTGTTGTGATCTCATGAGATTAGGATAGAGCCCGATATTGAAGTGTCATGCACATTTTCGAAACCGATTGTACGGGCTTGAGGACCCCTTGATATAACACTGTTATATTATGATGATTATGCATGCTTTAACTGTTGATCTGATTTCGTGTTGCATGTATCATGTATATGGTTGTTGTGGGATATATCTTATGACGGTATCTCACTCTTGCATGTCTGTATGTTCTTTTATTTTCCTCGTACCGGGTATGCGTATGCTTTAGATGGACCCTCTTGTCCCTCTTGTACCGAGGTCACACGGACGAGAGACTTTTGACGAGGCCGACGAGATTGGGAATTGGAGGATGGACGCGAATGCGACTACGGCGACGCATCGAGGGCCAATCACTACTAATGAAGATAATATACATGGAGAGCCTATTAGGAGGATCCACTCGGTGGAATCCAGGAACTTGATTCTTCCACCGCCATGGTTGTACCTGAACACGCTACAGGAAGCCGGTCTACTTCACCCTCACGTTGAGCCTGCCGAGCCAGAAGAGGAGGAACCGATATAGGAAGATCCTGAAGAAGATCCCGAAGAGGATCCTGAGGAGGAGCCTCATGAGCTGGTAGACGACTGGTGGGATGAGGAGCTCGAGGCGGGTTATCACCCTTTGGATATTGAGGAGGAGGATGTCCCGTTGGATGACGGAGGAGAGGTGATTGACCCGAAGCCAGAGACTTCTTCTTGTGGGAGCGTTTGTGGCCACTCCGAGTGTCGTAGGCATTGGTAGTGGTTGGAGGCTTTGTTTTGAGTGGTCCGTTAGTCTTGGCTTTTGCGCTTTTCTTTTGAGTTTAGATTCCCAGATTCCCATTCCCAGTTGGTGTTTTATTTACCTTATCTTCTCAGTTATGTTTCAGTTATGTTTTCGTTTCTGTTGGCCATATTGATTAAGGCCGTGGTGTAATGTTAAAACCTAAGACCTTTCAAGGCAATATTATATGTATGTATCTGTTGTCGTTTTCAAGTTGTGAGTTTCTTTACCTTTTACTTCTTTTCTTTAAAGAAAAAAAAAATTAAGTACCTTTTTGGTAACCTTGTGTATGTTGAATAATCTTTTTCCGAAAGCGACCAGCATTTAAACAAGCATTTTTCCGCAAAAAGGGTAACCATGTGATGACCAAGTTAGGGTATCACAACGTTCACGGGATCTGCTCGTGTGGATACCTTAGAGACATCGTTCGTGCGGTGTTCGTGATAGACGATTTCAATCAATTCTCATCGCTTCAAGAGGTAAATCTTCTAACCATGAATCATGACCATTCGCAAGGATCCTTCGATGGAAATTTTTTCCGCTGCGTTATTTTGTTTTATACGCAAATTCCCAACAGTGGTATCAGAGCCGCTTGCGAAACCATGATTCTGTTACGTGGTTTACCTGTTATGTATGATAACATGTTAATAATGTGAATCGTTTTTCTGAAAATTGTTTTCTGAAAATCGTTTGCATCTGTTTTTGCGAAACCTTGTTTCTGTAATTTTCGTATGTATATGATATATGCGTCTATAGCATATTTATGTATATATATGCGATATGTACATTGGTTCTGGAATCCTTATTATGTTCTGCGATGGCGTCAAGTGTTGATGTTAAACATGATCGGTTTCAGTTCTCTGTTGGCGGCGTTAAAGGGTGTCAGACATGAAAAGTTCATGTTCTTGCATTTGAGGTTCCAAGGGTTGAAGCCCTAGCCGCCAAGGAAGCGGGAACCCCGTGCTACCTCTGCGTAGTGTGTTATTTCGAAATTTAATTTTAAATCTTTTATGTCACCATTTAATAACAACATCAATTACAATAAATGTGATTTATAGTAACATCAATTACAATAAATGTGATTTATAGTAACTAATAATAATTGTGTATTATTATTGGTCGTTACTATTTATTTGGTAATGTATGGTGAATGGTTATGGCCTTAGTCCTTTAATCTTTTGGTTTATATTTTGAAATACGGCCTGCGTGTCGTGCCTTTCTCTTATATTCCATATGTATATTCTTTTCTCATCTCACTCCCCTCATATGTAAAATGAGGTTTCTTTTTATGTAATGTAATGATGGAGACAAGAAGACGTTATCCTATGGGAGATCATGCTTGGAGAAGCCCGGACGCTCCTAGGTTTCCAGTTTAGATTCTCTCATTGGCTTGGGAGAATCAATGCGTTAGGGGCCATAACCATATCACATTTATTTGCCTTATATATGTATGAGATGCATGTATGTATATAGTATGTTAAAACGGGTTAACTAATATATGTATGAGATGCATGTATGTAAATAGTAAGTTAAAGAGTTTAACAAATGATGAGATCAAATTTTAATCAAATCCCTCAAAAGCAAATATTAAGTCACATTTAAAGGCCTTCCTATGCATGGCACTTGTCAAGACTATGATCGATTAAGTGTGGGTCCGCCAAAGCGGGTACCTTTATCTATACAAGTAAGACGCGATGGGACAAATGTAATGTTCAACTTGCTATCCATTGGGTCGACTTAACCAAGCCAACTTCAATAGGATTGAAAGGCTTAGAGGCTTAAAAGTTGGGCTTTAGTCCATGTGATGGATTAGAATAAGAGTTATTCACCCAACTGTCCAAGAGTTGCATGAGATGCAATCGGAAAGTGTTTCCTACCTATATAACCAAATTTTGAGTGATCAGCCAAAGCTGACTTAAAGCTAGGTGAAATATGGATCTTGGCCCACTAGAAGATCTTCCAACAGGATTTTCCGAATCAATGATGAGGGTCATTGTTTTGAGTAAAATAGTGGGAGGCGTATTTAATTAAAGACCTTATTAAATAACTTCATGGCATGATACTTATATTTTGCATATTTATCTCTGTAGATTACCATGGCATCAAACACATCAAGTAACTTGTCATTGCGATCCATCCTTGAGAAGGACAAACTATCCGGAATAAATTTTCTGGACTGGTACAGAAACTTGAGGATTGTCCTCAAACATGAGAAAAAGCTGTATGTTCTTGAGGAGCCACTGGCCTCAAGTGCTCCTAGGGCTGACAGGGATGCTTATAAGAAGCATCAGGATGACGTCTTAGATGTCGTCTGTCTTATGCTTGCTACCATGACCTCTGAGCTGCAAAAGCAACATGAGACCATGGAGGCGTACGATATGATCGTGCACCTCAAGCTGCTATACCAAGAGCAAGCAAGGCATGAGCGGTTCGAAGTTTCCAGAGCCCTTTTCCAGTGTAAATTGGCAGAAGGAAGCCCTGTGAGTCCTCATGTACTCCAGAAGATCGGGTACATTGAGAATCTCGAGAGACTGGGATTTCCTTTAGGCCAAGAGTTGGCCACCGACTTAGTTCTGCAATCGTTTCCTGAGAGCTATAGTCAGTTTGTCATGAACTATAATATGATGGTGTGGCTAAGGAAGGCAATTGCTTCCATTATGGTCGGACCGGACATTGGAAGAGGAACTGCCCAAAATACCTGGAAGAAATCAAGAAGAAGAAGGGAAGTGAGACTTCCACTTCAGGTGTGTTTGTTATAGAAGTCAATTTATCTACTTCTGCATCATGGGTATTAGATACTGGATGTGGTTCTCACATTTGTACAAATGTGCAGGATCTAAATAGGAGTAGACCATTGACAAAGGGCGAAGTCAACCTACGAGTTGGAAATGGAGCAAAGGTTGCTGCTTTAGCTGTAGGGACTTATGTATTGACTTTCCCCACTAGGCTTACTATTCAGTTAGAGAACTATTATTTTGTGCCTGCAATTAGCAGGAATATCATTTCCGTTTCTTGTTTGGACAAGATTGGTTTTTCTTTTATAATAAAGAACAAAAGTTGTTCTATTTATTTGGATGATATTTTCTATGCTAGTGCACACATGAGTAATGGGCTTTATGTCCTTGATCTTGAAATGCCCATCTATAACATAAATACTAAAAGGTTCAAACCAAATGAGTTGAACCCGTCTTATCTTTGGCATTGTCGTTTAGGCCATATAAATGAGAAGCACATTTCGATGCTCCATAAAGATGGACTCTTGGACTCATTTGATTATGAATCATATGAGATATGTGAGTCTTGTTTATTGGGAAAGTTGACTCAAGCTCCATTCACCGAAAAAGGTGAAAGAGCTAACGATCTTTGGGTCTTATACATAGCGATGTATGCGGACCCCTAAACACATTAGCTAGAGGTGGTTTTCAGTACTTCATCACATTCACTAATGATTTTAGTAGATATGGATTTGTGTATCTTATGAACCATAAATCGGAATCCTTTGAAAAGTTCAAGGAATTCAAAAATGAGGTACAAAACCAACTTGGTAAAAATATTAAAACTCTTCGATCAGATCGAGGTGGTGAATATTTGAGCCTAGAGTTTGATGATCATCTGAGAGAGTGTGGAATTTTATCTCAACTCACTCCACCTGGAACACCACAATGGAATGGTGTTTCTGAGAGGAGAAATCGAACCTTGTTGGACATGGTTCGGTCTATGATGGGTCATGCAAACCTTCCAAACTCTTTCTAGGGACATGCTCTATTAACAATAGCTTTTACACTTAACCGTGTTCCATCCAAAGCGGTAGAAAAGACACCATATGAGATATGGACTGGTAGACGACCAAGCATGTCTTTTATGAAGATTTGGGGTTGTGAAGCATACGTAAAACGTCAAGTTTCTAATAAGCTTGATCCCAAATCTGATAAATGCTTCTTTGTGGGGTATCCCAAAGAAACCAAGGGGTACTATTTCTATAATCCTTCCGAAGGCAAGGTGTTTGTCGCACAGACTGGTGTATTCCTAGAAAAGGAGTTTATCTCCATAGGAACCAGTGGGAGGAAGATAGAACTTGAAGAAATTCAAGAATCACAGAGTAGTGACCTACCATTGGTGGAACATGAGCAACCTTCACAAAATCTTTGTGGAGGAACAACCTGCTCCAAGAGCACAAGACCAGCAGCGTAGGGTCTAACAGGGATACGTCACCAGCCCGAGAGATATGAATTTCTCATGACTCCACAAGGTGATGTATTGCTCATGGATCAAGATGAGCCTGTGACTTACCAGGAGGCCATCACTGGACCGAGAACCGAGAAGTGGCTTGAGGCCATGAAATCGAGATGGATTCCATGTACACCAACCGGTATGGACCTTGGTAGAGCCATCGGAAGGGTGAAACCCATTGGGTGCAAGTGGGTTTTCAAAAAGAAAACTAACATGGATGGTAAGGTACACACCTTTAAGGCGCGATTAGTCGCTAAGGGTTTCAAGCAAATTCATGGTGTCGACTATGATGAGACCTATTCAACTTATGCGATTCTTAAAACAGTCCGGATCTTAATTTCTATCGCTGCATACAATGATTATGAGATATGGCAGATGGATGTCAAATCTGCTTTCATTTATGGAAATCTTATTGAGGATGTGTACATGACACAACCTGAAGGCTTTGGCATTTCGTGAGGATGCCGAAAAGGTATGTAAATTGCGGCCGATCAATCTATGGATTGAAGCAAGCTTCCAGAAGTTGGAACCTTCGTTTTGATGATGTTGTAAGACAGTATGGATTCATCAAAAATGAAGATGAACCTTGTGTCTACAAGAAGGTTAGTGGGAGCATCGTTGTTTTTCTGGTGTTATATGTAGATGACATATTACTCATTGGAAATGACATCCCTACACTACAAAATGTAAAGACATGGTTAGGGAATTGCTTCTCCATGAAAGATTTGGGTGAAGCTACCTATGTATTGGGAATCAGGATCTATAGGGATAGATCGCTGAAATTGCTTGGCCTAAGTCAGAGTACATACATAGACAAAGTGTTGAGACGCTTTAACATGCATGAATCCAAGAAAGGACTCTTGCCTATGTCACATGGTATATGCCTATCAAAGGCACAATCCCCTTCCACTCAAGAAGAAAGGGATCGCATGAGTAAGATTCCATATGCATCCGCAATTGGATCGAGCATGTATGCCATGTTATGTACTCGACCAGATGTATCGTATGCTTTAAGCATAACGAGCAGGTACCGGTTTGATCCCGGTGAAAGTCACTGGTCTGCTGTCAAGAACATCCTTAAGTACTTGAGAAGAACTAAGGATTCGTTCTTGGTATATGGAGGCGAGGAAGAACTTGCTGTAAAAGGTTACACCGATGCTAGCTTCCAAACCGATAAGGATGATTCCATATCGCAATCTGGTTATGTGTTATGCCTGAATGGCGCGGCGGTGAGCTGGAAGAGTTCAAAGCAAGAGACAGTCGCCGATTCTACTACAGAGGCTGAGTATATTACCGCCTCCAATGCAGCAAAGGAGGTTGTTTGGATCAGGAAGTTCATTGCTGAGCTTGGTACACTTCCTAGTATTGTGGACCCCATTGATCTCTATTGTGATAACAATGGGGCCATTGCACAAGGTAAGGAAACTAGATCTCATCAGCGATCCAAACATATACTTAGGCGCTTCCATCTCATTCGAGAGATTATCGATAGAGGAGATGTGAAAATATGCAGAGTACCAACACTTGATAACATTACTGACCCACTTACGAAACCTCTTGCTCAACGAAGCACGAAGGTCACACTAGATCGATGGGCATTAGATTTATGCCACGATTGGCTCTAGTGCTAGTGGGAGATTGTTGGTGTAAGCCCTAGAGGCAGTGTATTTCTTAGACTTACATTTGTATCTTGCCATTATATATATATATATATATACATATATATATATATATATACATATATATATATATATATATATATATATATATATATATATATATGATATGAGGCATTCCAATTTATTATGTTACTTGTTTAAACATAATAAAGTCCTCAGAATAGAAATTTGAGTTTAATAGAATATCAAGTACATGACTTGATCGTGAGACTTTGTTGAACAATGAAATCTTATTCTTAAATATCCGTAGTCAAGTATTTTATTAATAAGGACAATAATAATACATTGAGACTATTGTGTGTGCAGATGATGACCATATCTCACGAGTCATGGATATGAGATATCGAGTCGCCACATAGGTACACATTAGAGTAATGATGTACTTGGATTGACCCACCATGAGAACACTACATGGAGCGTTATGTGAGTGTCATAAGTAGTTCTCATAGTGATAATGGTGTATGCAATCCTTCGACCTGAAATCGCATCGATCCCTACACGAGGAGTCGTGTGCTTTAATATCGTCAAACGTCATCTGTAATAGGATGATAATAAAGACGGCCATTGGGCATACCACGAGCCATGCAGAGGGATGTGAGTGACCTAGATGGAATTTGTCCCTCCTACATAACAGGAGTAATATTTGTGGGCCCCCTGATAGAGTGAGACTGTAAAATGCATGGCCGTGCTAAAATGAGTCAATATGAGATATTGACCTCATTTGTTGTTAAGTCTACTCGGGTATCAGGGAACATGATATTGAACCATACAAGGGTGACACATTCTATGTCTTGTGTTCAATATAGATATATGGACAAAGGGATAATAATGCACATGAATATTTGACACAAAGGTTTCGTCAAATCATTGACTTTCTCACTACTTAGGTGGCAGTGATGTATTGCTAGGTACCGCTCACTGTTTGTAATATTAAATGGGATTTAATCTTACTACTAACGTTTTGGGAACCTATAGGGTCACACACATAAGAGATGATCAAAAGAAGCATTAAAAGGAGAGTTGGACTCTTCTATTGGGCCTAGCGCATAGTACATGGGTTTAGGTCAAATGCTGCTTACTAACTCACTTAAGGACGTACTACTACAAGTAGACCACTTAAGCTATTGTGCCTATACGGGTTTTACCCTAGCCGCACATAGAGTGCAGTGAGAAGCATGTCTCGGTTTTCGAAGCTAGCACTGTGAGGCAGAGACGCTTCGTGTTCGTGACGTTGGACGTTCACGGGATCTACTCGTGTGGATACCTTAGAGACATCGTTCATGCGGTGTTCGTGATAAACGATTTCAATCAATTCTCATCGCTTCAAGAGGTAAATCTTCTAACCATGAATCATGACCATTTGCAAGGATCCTTCGATGGGAATTTTTTTTGCTGTGTTATTTTGTTTTATACGCAAATTCCCAACATCTTGAAGCATTCTTAACTCTTCTTCCCGATTCTCGCCTCTTGTGCTAAATCATTATCATCACTGTCTTCTACTTCTCTGACTTGTGATTTCAGAGCCAATCCCTTTTTCTTTTTGTCAGTTTCTTCATTCTCATCCAGTCTGTTCAACTCCAATTCATGCTCTTACAGTTTTCCAAACAATGTGGCAATGGTCATTGATGAGAGGTCTCTAGATTCTGAGATTGCAGTGACTTTAGGCTGCCATTCCCTGCTCAACCATCTCATGACTATGTTAATTTGATCCTCATTTGATATAGTTTTTCCAAGACCAGTAAGTTGGTTGACAATGTGAGTGAATCTCTTTTGCATTCCAGTCATAGGTTCTCCTTGCTTCATTCCGACAGCTCATACTCATGTGTGAGGGTGTTCATTCTTGCTCTTTTGACATTGTGGTTCCTTCATATGTTACTTGCAATGTATCCCATATCTCCTTTGATGATTTACAATTTGAAACCCTAAAAAAATCATCACGGCTTAAAGTAGATGTTATAATATTCTTAGCACGTGCATTATATTGAACTCTTTTCTTATCATCCTCATTCCATTCAGTTTTAGTCTTATTTCTTGGAGCACCATTAGCATCTCCGATGAGGGGACAATTGGTCCATTTTCTATTGCATCCCATATGTCAACACCTGCTGCCTCAAGAAAGATTACCATTCTTTCCTTCCAATAGATATACTCGAGATCCATTGAAGGCGGGGGCGTGCAAGGAAGCACCTTCATTAAACTATCATTGGAAGCCATACTCTTATAATTTGTTAAGCCAAACTTAAGAGTTTAGCTCTGATGCCAATTGTCGTTTTGGCTTCTAAGACTCAAGAGGGGGGTGAATTGAGTTTTCAAAAATTCTTCATTTTCAAAAACTTTACTTTTCAAATCAGAGTTGCCTCAGGATCTTTTACAAAAATAGTGAAGGGCTTTTTATGAAATCTTGAATAAAGGTGATGAGGAAAGAAAGATTTATTCGAAAGATAAATCGAGTAATAAGATTCAAGTTCACACTCACAACTATCAATTAAACAGATGATTGAATCAAAGTGGAAGAAGTTCATTCGAGGTCGCAATCGGTATTAGATACGAAGCTTTAATCGATCAAGAACCAAGTTCCAATATATCGATTTCAGTTTCAGGTTATCAAGAACAGTTTTAATCAACTCGAGTTTTGAACAATTAATAACTCAAGATTGATTACAGTAATACTCCGGTTTTAATTCATATTAAACAGATCAAGAACTGATATCAATTGAAAACTTAGAACATCAAGATCACAGTTATATCGTAAAGAGTAAATTAAAGAGTTTGAGTTTAGAGATACCACACAAACAGATTTATCCTGGTTCAGCCACCACCACCGTGACCTACATCCAGTCCCCACTCCACCTATGTGTTTTCACACACTAACACAACAAGTTTTAGGAGGTAGCTTGAAAACCCTTTACACCACAGAGCACTCCTTCACCTCGAGATATCACACTCTTGTGAAGAGCCTCAATGTTCTTCCTTAGAGATACCTCACCCTAATCACACAGAGAGACTCCCTCTCTCTTTACAATCAAATAGAACGAAAAGATTGATTCCTAAACTTTCAATAGTCAGATATACAAATTGAAGTTCTTATGAGAATTGAAACACTCTTTTTCACAATGAAGTTTAATCAAGATGATGAATGATTTTCACAATTGATCTCTCAAATTGATTTCGTGTAATTATGATCTGTTAAAAGTGTTCCTTTGATCCCTCTATATATAGGAAACAAGTTATAGTCGTTTGGATCAATTAAAACAGATTTGGGTCTGATAACAGAATTTGTTTTCTTGATTCTGGTTCTTGAACATGGGTTGAGTACATGGTTGTATTAACCAATTTCATCTTGATAGTTCTAATAGTTTCCCAAAATCTTGAACTTGGTTAATCCATCCGTACATCCATTCAGTACATCTATATATTAATGAACATCGATTTCCGAAACTTGAATACATGTGTGCATAGCATATGTACAGTGTCGTATTGGTTAACCATTTATAATCGATATGATTTCATTTTGTGCATAGGTGTAGTACATCTATCTACTGAATCAATAACCTTAAAATCATTTGTCAGTTACAGTAGCAGATATAAATCCATAGATAATATGTATATACCAGACAAAAAATATTCTAATTTCCAAAAATCATTTTCATTAAAAAAACTTCTTCCTTTGTATGCAGGTTATGAAAATTGATTTTCTTCATGCATCTTCTTAGTTGAGCTATATTGTGACTTAGAGATTTCTTTCTCTTACAATTCATCTAAGACTTTAATCTAAAATTCTCCTTTAAGCTTGGTGTTGATGATCCTTTGATCTTTAACTTTGCTCTTTTGATTTCTACATGCAGCCCCTTGATTCTTCCAAGTTCTTCCTTGAATATTTTCCTTGAATTTGCTTAATGAACTTGTTGATCAACGCTTGATATTTGTCTTTGCAATTTAACACTAAAACACTTGCACACATTAAATTGTATTTGTCATATATCAAAATCTCTAAGTCATTGAATCTTACCGTCATCATGCACATTCATTTTAAGCTAAAATAGATTTTCGTTCCTCTAACTTTTCACTTTGACGAATTTAGTCCCTCAACTATTTTTTTTTTGAGCGATTATAGTAGTCAAATTTTTATGATTTTGTAAAACTCGTCCCCTCCATTACTCGTACCGTTATAAAACTAATAGAATATGCTTAGTCGATAAATCTCCTGCACGATGGCATGTCCAGCTAGCTATGACTATTTATAATAAACTACTATTGAAATAATAGTTTAATTAAATTATAAAATAATAATATTAATAATAAATATTTCAATTTTATAATACATTCCTCGATAATTTAGTCACATGCTACCTCAGGAGCCAACTCAAACGCCATTTTCAGAGTGCTTTGCACAAATCACAATAGGGAAGACACACATATCGTGCATGATCGAGACAAGGACGATCTCGAGTTCGTGGGTCTGCGGTGGATGACGGCTCATGGGTTCTTGTCAGCGGGGGGTTATGTTGGCACACATTCGAGGTCCGGGTCACATTCTAGTGGGCGCGGGTGTGGATGATGAAGAGTAAGTCGTGGAGTCTGTGGTGCGTTTTCTATTGATGGGAGCTGGTTTTGTATGGCGTTTTAGATAGGTAATGAGGGTGGTTGGGTGGTTGTTTTTGTGTGTGGGTAGTTTCATTAGATGGTAGAAGAAGAAATAAAGGAAGTTTCCGGTTCATGGAGTTAAGGTGTTTGGCGTAAGTTCTAATAGAGGAAAGTTGCAAGCTCGGTTGGAAGGGAAATGGGAATTTAGGTGGCAGCGATGTCGGTTTCGTGTTGGTTTGGATTCTGATTATAAAATGTAAAAGGAAGAGAAAAAAAATGGTAAAAAATTGTAGAATGAGAATGAAGGTGAGTTTGTGTGGTTTTAGATTGAGTTGGTCCATGGGTTTACCAGTAGCGTGGCGGCCTTTGATCAATTGATTTTGTCTTTGTTTTGATAAATTGAGATTTCTATTATGTGATTGTTCCACCTCTCTAGTTTCTTCATCTTACCACTTTCTTTAATGTATCCCCATGTAAGGACTTGTGTTCAACACCTTAACTCCATGAACCATAAAAATTCCTTCATTTCTTAGTCTACCACCTAGAAAAACTACCCACACACACACACATAAACAACCACCCATCCATCTCAGATGCACACAGATGTGCGTCTTCGCCGCCGTGCAAGAGGACTACGAAGATGGTGTTGGAGTGATTGACTTAGTGAGGAATGCCTTATAACATTTAAAATATTATTATTTAATAATATTATTTTATAATTTAATTAAAATTATTGTTTTTTTAATATTTTTTAGAAAGCATCCAAGTCGGACGTGCCACCTCAGAGGAGGCTTGCCACTAAGCATGTTTCGTTAGTTTTCTAACGCAAACCAACTGAAGGAGGAGTTTTGTAAAATCTAAAAACTTTGAGGACTATAATCGCTCAAAAAATAAGTTGAGGGGCGAAATTCGTCAAAATGAAAAACTAGAGGGACGAAAAATGTATTTTAGCCTTCATTTTGTTATATTCTCATAAGGTGACCACCTTCTTGAGCATGTGACTAACAACTTCTTAAATCTTTCAAGAGAGTCTTGATCAAGTCTTAAACAAACGAAGTAGCAGGTTTATCGGTATGTAGGGTTAGCCCAATGATAAAGTCACTAAAGCCTTTGTTTTAGGCCTTATCCAAAGAGTGGCCTATGGTTGAGAGGGATTGACAATCAAGATTTAAATAATTGTAATAGTTTGATGGGCTTCTTTACAATTTTTCATGCCAGACAATTTCTTACCGGTTAGTTCTAATTTTAGAGTAACAACAAGGTGCCGAGTGGGATAATGGGTTGTTTCTCTTCAATTACTCTAAAGTATGGGTCTTGTTACTCCATTTCTGTAATAACCTCTGCATACTCTATGCCATATTTGCATATCACATAGCGTGTGTTATTTATTTGTGGTTGTAGGAGTCAAATTTTGTGGCTTCCCTATTGGGCTATTGTTTGTAATTCTATTATCAACGCTTTAAAAATAAAAGTAAATTCTCTTTTTTTTTTGAAATTCAAACATTCATTCAGCGAAAACGAAGCATTACAGATATTGGCGCAAGGCTTGGGACACCACCCAACCAAGTTCTTGACCCTACACATTTAGCTATTCCAACTAAGTTATGGGCATCATAATTGAATTGCCTCCCTATGTAGGAAATAGTGTCCTCTTTAAGGTTGTTCATCATGATTCTACAATCATCAACTACATTCTTAATGGCAGCAACACATGTTTTACCTTTAATACAGTTAATAACTACTAAAGCATCAGAAAATATAGCAACATTTTGCAGCCTGTGACTTATAGCAAGGTGAATGCACCATCTAATTCCAAGGGCTTCAACTAGAATAGGATCAGTTTCAATCAGTTCCTTCCTAGTGGCAGCCCAGATTACCTCCCCTGCTTGATTCATAGTGATGCATGCCCAAGTTGTGAAGCCTTCAACGAAACAGTCAGCATCGACCTTCATAATTATGCGCCCGCCTAAAGCGGAAAAGTCTGGCATGTCGGGTATTTGGCCCTGCTTGTTCCTTGGATTGGCCTGGATGAATTCCTCCACGAATTCCACTGCTGTCTGAGTTGTTTTCTCTGGTCCCATCTCCTTTTGCTGGAAAATTAACTAGTTCCGGGCCTGCCGGATCTTCCATAAGGTGATACCGAAAATTTGGACACCAAGATTCTCATGACAAGTCAACCATTTTAGCAGCCAAACATTTATATCTATATTTGTTGGTTCATGAAGCCATAAGGGGAAGAGAACAGACCACTTAGCATAGTGGCAGTGCATAAAAAGGTGTTCGGAGGTTTCATAAGTCATACAGCAAAAGGGGCGATTCGAGTCTAAATTCAAACATTTTTGCCAAATTGCTTGGGTTGGGAGAATGTCCTTTGCTAACTTCCAGAGAAAATTCTTGACTCTGTTAGGAATAGGAGAATGCCAAATCTCTTTCCAAAGCTTTTTGTTCTGATCAGTTGATGGGCCCGGTTGAGACTTCCTTTTCTCATCACACAAAGAAATGATAGGTGACCTCACAGTGTAATCACCATCCTTCTCCCGTGCCAAATTAGCTTGTCCTCGGGTAGTCCAGTAAGAGATTGGAATGCTTACTATCTACCGAGCTCGAGGAAAAAGCGCGAAGATCAACTCCCTATTCCGATTTGCGTGGGGTCCATCGGATCACACACCATAGCTTCGGATCCAAGTTGCAAACTGGAATGATGACTTTAAAACCACTTTGAGCAGGTATCCAATTGTCTCTCCAAATTCTGATATTCTCGCCCATTTCCAATCAACCACCTAGATCCTTTTGACACAATGTCTCGGCATGCAAAATACTTCTCCAAGCATAACTCGGAAGATAGCCTTGTTGATGCCTCCATGACCTGACCCCTTGGATAATATCTGCTCCTAAAAACCTTCCCAACCAAGGTTTTTTTCTCCATGAAGAGCCTCCAGCAATGTTTCCCCAAAAAGGCCTTGTAGAAATCACTAAATTTCCTTAAACCCATGCCACCTATGTTTTTTGCATTTGAGCATCTTTTCCCAGCTCATCCAATGCAATTTCCTCTCCCCGTTCTTGGAACCCCACACGAACTTGGCAATCATAGCCTCCACTTCATCACAAGATCCTTCGGCAATCTATAGCAGCTCATAATGTAACTTGAATCGCCTGTGCTACATCTTGATTAATACCTCTTTACCCGCCTTTAGAGGGACTTCTCCTTCCAACCTTTCAACTTCTTCCGGACTCGGTCAATCATAAAGGGAAAACCTCCTTCTTGGATCTTCCAAATACTATTTGGAAGGCCCGGGTATCCGGAATGAGACATCACGATCTTAAATCCCATCATGTCAGAGATCATCTCTTTTTCCCCATCAGCACATTTCGACTAAACGATGCCCTCAGATTTATCAAGATTGACCAGTTGTCTAAGCCTTTTAGTATGTAGGAGAGCACCTTCATTACATTTCTTGCTTCTATACGATTGCCTTGGCAAGAGTAGTCTGTCATCGACAAACAACAAATGGGAGATGGGGAGCTCTTCTTGCCACTTTGATTCCATGAATTTTTTTATCCTTCACCTCCTTAGTTAACAATCCCGACAATACATCAGTACAAAGAATAAGCTGGTAAAGGGATATTGGATCCTTTGTCTAAGTCCTCTTCGGGTTTTGAAACACTTACTAGGCTGCCCATTTATAAGAATCTAGTAGGAACCGAAGATATGCATCTCGGAATCAGACTAACAACGGATCGTGAAATCCCATTGCTTTGAGGAGAGCTATCAACAAAATCCCATTCTATCCGATCATATGCCTTGGACATGTCTAGCTTTAATGCCATCATTCCTTTTTTTGCCTTTTTTTTTTCTTCAACCAATAGAAACACTTCATGGCTATAAGAGCATTGTCGCGATCAACCTCCCCTTTCACAAAAGCCATCTGCTCTTCATCAACAATTCTGGGGAGAATATACTTAAGCCTATTTGCTATCACCTTTGTCACTATTTTCATTACAACGTTGCATAGGCTAATTGGGCTGAAGTCTTTAGGAGAGGAGGGGTTTTACTCTTTCGGAATCAAGCTATAAAAGTCTTATTTATCTCATCTAGGAGGTCTTCCAAAATTCAGGATTTCCAGATTGCTAGCTCTTGAGCGTCTCTGCCCACTATATGTGGTGTTTACAGGTAGAATAAAGATGGTAAACCATCGGGTCCTGGGGCTTTTTAATTGGGTGCATTTGGTTGATTTCTTCTAAATTTCATCTTATGAACTGTCTTGCACACAAAATTTGTGTTGTTTGAGAGCTTGTCTTTCACAACTTCACGAGTTTTAACAATGTCCGAAGGGTTGGAGTAGAAAAGTTCAATGAAATAGGCTATAAAAGCCTCTCCACATTTTCTTCACCATGACACCATATATCATCGGTATCTTTAAGTTTTTTGATCTCGTTCACCTGCTTTCTTTGGCTAGCTTTCTTGTGGAAAAACTTTGTATCTCTCGCCTCCATATAATCTCTTCAATTTGAATTAATTCTTCATGTCTTCTTTCAAGCTCTTTATACGCAGATGTCTTCATTTTAAGCGGTCCACATGCTCTCCGATTTTAATTGTTCTTCAATTCTTCTCAACTCTTTTTTTAACAGTCCCTATCCTATACTCCTCGAAGTAGCCATCCAAAGCTTGCATTGACTTAGTTTTACTAGGCGGTGATGACTAGCATTAATCATTTTTGTCTAATAATTTCTTTACATCTTCCATCTTTAGTCAAGCAGTCTTGAATCTAAACAGGAGGTGAGTCTTCTTGTTCTTGCTTACCATATGGTGAGCTTATAATTCCATCATGATTGAGCATGGTCTGATCCAAATCTCATTAGATGAACCACTCAGATAGGAGAAAATCTCTGAATGAAGGCCTCGGCTCAAGGAATCTATCAAGTTTGCACTGTATGTTTTCACCTCACTTCTTCAATTCGACCATGTGTTAGGATATCCATTAAAACCAAGGTCACAAAGGTATCATAGCTCAAATAGTTTGCCTTCCAATTGCCGCCTGGGTTGAACTTCATAGTTCCACCTTTTTTTTATCATAAAGAGCAATTATATCATTCAAGTCTCCAAAACATAGCCACTTACTTCCCACCCAATCGCAATCTGTTGAAGAAAGCGCCATGTCTTTCTTTTCTTTTGTTCCTAGAGATGACCATATATGGCTAAGAAGAAGCTATTCTCCCCCATCCTCTCCATCCTCTAAGGCCCAGAATATGATTCAATGAGTAGAAGAAATTGTCAAACTAGAGTATCCTTCCACATTAGAGCCAAGCCTCTACCTTCTCTCTACCATTTCCTTGGCATTGCACGGTTAAGCACGAATTGAAGCCACATTGAACTCTTATTCTCTCATTTCATCATTATTCAATCTTGTCTCCATCAAGAAGACTAGTTGGGGATTTTCAAACTTGGTGAGTCTTAACAAGGCTAGGCCGCACAGGGGTTCCCAACCCCTGCGGTTCCAGCTTAGGCACTTCATTGGTCTAGGCGGTGTTGGCGTTTGTTTGCTTCCACCAAATCTATGTCTTAAAGCTTCTTTTTCCCCACCTACAAAGTCCTCAGGATTTCCTTGATATTGCCACCCTCCACTAGCTGTCTTTTTCCCGGCTTCTTCACGAGGTTCCTTGCTGGGTTCTTCCTTTCTCTCTTGTTGATACTCACTCGTCCATTTCTTCTTTTTATTTGTACCCCTTATCATCCAGGTTCAACTTCCCCACCTCAATTCTTTGGAACTAGCCCGCAGTCCCAATGACTACATTCCCCACCTCCTTGTTACTTCCTTCCTTGCACGACTCGCTGCATTGTGGATCAAGACCACTTCTAGTGCCTCCCATTTTCCTTTGTTCAACTTCAGATCATCATTCCTTCTCTTTTCCCATCGTGGCACAATCACTACCACCAGAGATAGCAAAAAGGTTCTTACTACATTACTGAAATTGCTTTCCTTCCTCTTCTCCCATGTGACTTTCGACAATAGGATGCTCTTAGCTGGGGGGTCCACAAGATAGCTCCTTTTCTTCTACTTCTTATCCTTCTTCTCCTGTTCCTCCCCTTCTTCACAATCCTTCAATTGGTGTCACCATTCTCCCCACGGGCAAAACAAAAAGTTGGGAGTCTCTCATATTTGAAATAGACCCTCAGAGTTTGCCTTGATATCTTATGGCGATGCCACGCTTCAATGACTTCTTGAGATCCGGGGAGACTTTAACACGCAGAAACCTCCTAATCTATTAGCTTCCTTCAATTAGGTCTCTCATGAGTTTCGATTATGTCCCTAACTACTTACCCTAATTCCAAATGCATCTTGGGAAGATCATAGATCCTAACCCGAGAATAGTCCATAATGTATTTCCATCACGGTTGTTCTTCATGACCCTTTCTGAGAAATCAGAAGGTTCCTATCAAAACTCCTTGGTCCATTCTTAATGAAATGATCAGCTCTCTTTCGATGAGAATCGAAATAAGAAAGATATTCTTACTCAGATCTTGATTTCCACCGGTGTTTAGCGCCATGCTTGGACAATGGTGCTTTGAAAGCTTGAACATTATAAGGCTATCAATCCGAGTTTCGGACAAAGTTCAGCAAAAATCTCTCTCCAAGACTTGACTTCCTCTCTTTTGTGATCCCACTCTCTTCCTCTTTTGATAGTAAACCTCCTTCAGTCGATTCTTCTTCTACCGACTTCCAAACTCAGGCAAGGACAGGACTAGGGGGAGACTAGTAGAACCTAAGAATACCAACAGAGGTTGGGAAGAAAGCAACAGTGGTTGGGAAAGCTTGACCCGAAGTCAGGAGTTCACACTACACTAAACCCTAGCGAGAAGCGGGTTGGGGGGAGAGTTTTTTTAAAAGTAAATTCTCTTATTTTTGACTAATTGAAGCAAAAAGAAGAAAATCTCCAAAATAAATCCAGAATCTGGTCCTTTTATCCATCCCCGTTCTCTTATTTTTACACTCACATGTTGAATTGAATTTGTTCTCTCCCCTCCATTTCTTATGTTGTGATGGAGGAGTATAGATACACTACAACGTTGATGTTCTTGATTTTTCCTTTCAAAATGGTGCTCCATTTTATATTGCGATTAAGAAAATTTGAAATCCAACTCCAAATTGAAGGACAAGATTCGACGATTGGTGAAGATGATTATGGATGACTGATGATTACAGTTCAAATAGAGAATGGAGACAATTATAATTTCCGTGCGAAGATTCGGAAGAGATGGTAGGCAAGAGAGCAAGGGAAGAAAATTATGCAGATTTTCATTCAAACACTTACCTTTAAGAAAGTTTGTCCGATCATCAAAAAGCAGTGGTTGTAATAAATCATATAATCGACTGATCCCATATCACTTTATTTTTTATTTTAGTCCCCTAGCAAGATAAGCGACCAAAAAACTAATTTAGCACAATAATTTATTCAACGGTAGTTTTTAATGCTTCAATGAGTGTACCACATTATTCAATGCTTCATACTAGCATCTACTAACAGTATGATGTTGTTTGGGGCTATTATTTCCCATATTTTGGCAATTTACAACAAAAGATATTTCATAAAAAAACTTTGTGTTAGGGTGTTTTGATTAATGTGTATAAAGGTGAAAGTTCTTTAAAAACACATGTTTTGTAGAGAAAGTTTGAAGTGTGGACTATTTCACGAAAAAACGTTTTAATTCTTCCACGCTTCAATTTGTCGTGTATCGTATTGCGCCGCGTGTCCAACTTCAATTTATCTTCTTCTACTTTTTGTATTATAATATTATAACCAAAATATTTTACCATTTTATAATTTACTGTAAAAAGTGATTATTTTTGTACTACCCAAACAAAATGATTATCTTAAAATCATTTTTCATGAAACATCCAAACAAAACATATTGCGGTTATAATCGTTCTTCTGTAATCGATTATTTGAAAGTTCTCAGCATATCTTTTTTTTTCGACTTTCCCAAACACGTTCCATGTCTTCGTTTTAGATCATTTTTTTTAAAAAGGTCACTACTTTGAGGCCTAGGCTCTTGTGTTGATATTTTAAATGGCCCAGGCAGGCAGAGTGGAATGAATAAAATAGAACAAAGATTTCATTCCATAGTTTGATTATTTTCTGATGGGCAAATGATTCCCATTATCATTTGAAAAATGGTGAAGAGGAGCGAGGATTCGATTTTTTATTCCTTTTACCATAATTAAAAAAATATTATTATTCTGAATTCATATACTAGGCGTTGAGCCGATACGTTGCCGCGGATAAATAATATGTGAAGTCTTGAGAAAATTATAAATTTTGCTCATTCATAAAGACAAAACTTATTTTAAAATAAAATAATAAACCGATAAAAAATGACAAAATAACGTTGAATACTTGTTGAAAAGAAAAGAGACAAAATAATGACCAACATATATAAAGGTAAAATAGGAAGTTCAAATCTACTATATGTTTATTTATTTTTCATATTGATCCGTAAGTTTTATTTTCAAATTAAATCTGCGTTCACGTTCGTTTTTTCATTAGTCATTTCCATCAATTTTTACTAGCGCATTAAATGCATTATGATGCACGTGTCGGACTAAGGTGATAGTCACGGGGGCAAATAATGTATAGGAGGTAGAGAGTTTTATAATATTTAAAAAAAACTTACTCATTAAATTCAAAAAAAAGCAATTAGATGCCTGAATGACAAAATGTATTTTATATATCTTTGGCAAAAATACAATGAATTGAAATTTAAAAATAAAAATTGAATTTTAAGTAATTAAAAATACATTTGCTTATATAAAATACAAGTAAATAGGAAATAAATCTCAATATTGACCAGAACAAACATGTTGGTGGATCTCACGAAGTGGGGTTGAGCGGGAGGAATCATCGGGCTGTATAAGAGTTCGTATAAGTTTTTCAAGTCGGATTTCTCAGTCAGGCTCCGAGGAAGTAATGATCTTCTTTTTGTATTTAGTGAAACCCAAAAATTCCCTTCTCATAGCATACAGTTCCAAATTTTCTAGCTATGACCTCGGCTCTATGACCACTCAGAGCGAGCCGATGTTGAGGCTCACGAGGCTTTATCCTCGGCCATTGCCTTGTGGAAGGCTTTTAAAACTTCCTGCCTCTTCCACTCAATGAGGCGACCCCGAGTGTAAATGAGCTTTTTGTTGGCCAATTATAATTTATCACGTAGCGCTTTTATGGTATATGGCCAGATTTCACTTTGCCACTTGTGATAATGGGAAGTTCAACTACAGGCCACTGATCAAGAAGTCGACTAATCAAGTGCGAGTGTGGATCGGCTCAGGCTTCAATGTCAGGGAAAAGAATTCTTTGAAAACCGGCTGAACACTCGTCTTCCAAAAGGACTCGAGAACATTCGAGTCCAGGAGTCCAGTTGAAGTTATTCTCCCTGCTAGGTGGTTCCGAATTAGCTCCTCCTGTTGATAAGAGGTTGGGTAATGCTTTCCCGTGGCATTGTTTGATCTTACTTCGGACCGCACCGTGGTACAATGGAAGGCGTAACCAGGCATCATTTCGTTCGAGGAATGAGTTCGACCACATACCCTCATCGATGGCCAAGTGCTGAAACCTTCGATGCCGGCTCTTCTTGGAGGAAGGGC
>CM061063.1:138993819-139075526 GCA_030762895.1 Sophora flavescens | reverse complement strand
TTGCCATGGATTTGGCCCAGTTCAGAAAGTTGGGAAAGAAACTTCTCATGATCACATGCTTCTGGATAATTAAAATAGAGATGATTATGAGATCATAGCAATTGGTTTCATGTAAAAAGGATTTTTCTAGAATTAGTTATGAATTTTTGAATCTAGTTTCATGAACTTTGAGTGAAATGAAGAACATGATGATTCATGTCATAAATCTACAAAAGTTGTGAAGAGAAAGGCTTTAAATGACAAGATAAAGAGTTTTTACCTCTTGATGATCAAAGAAAATGATGATTTGGATGATGTTCTTCACAAAATCACCTTGGTGTTCTAAGTGTTCTTGAAAAGTTTAGAGAGAAAGATGAAGATTTAGAGCAGTTTCGGTAATTTGTACATATATATCAATATACTTGTCCATTTTTTATGATCTTTATGTAGTTAGAAATAAGAGAGAAAGATGAAGAACTTTCATGTAGAAAGTTTTCCGAGATTCAGAATAGAAAATGGTCAAAATCGCTATACAAAAATCTGCCGAATATGAACACTTATGGTAGTTCTTGAAGTTCTTAAGAGAACATTAAGTTTGGAGGAAGAAGATGGCATAAAGAAATGAAGAAATTTTCCAAAGAGTGTTGCTAAAGAGGGGGAGCCGTGGGTTTTAGGGTTAGTTTGGTCAAAATTCTCAATGGCATGGCTTGAAATATTCATGAAGAGCCAAGGGTAAAATCGTCATTTCCAGGCAAAATATTCCTTTGTCATAAATGCGCCATTATGGCCATTATGATGCGGATAAGTTCGTCATAAATGCCTGTCACATCGGTCAAATACATCACCTCAGTCCCGTTGCTGACTCCTTGGTTCATCTGACGCAGGTTTTTCCTAGAGATATCTCGACGTATACGCCCGCAACAAATATAATATTTTAATTTTTACGCTAAATTTTTCAAAACTTACAGTATAGTAATAAATACGATAAAAACATTTTTCATCTTGTTCACGAGTTAAAATTATGTTTTCTGAGCAGTAAACTTTTACTGTCTGTGAAAACACAAAATAGCAGACCGGTTTCCGTCTAAATTTTCAACCAAAAACTTCCCCGTAATCTTATGAAGATAAGTATAACATGGAAATGACATTGGTTTATCCAAAATCATTTTCTAAGTCTCGGATAAAAATATATATTTATATATTTATGACCAATATTACAAAGCAGCAAACTGATGAAGTGCTCCTTGAAGCAACAAAATATTTCAAACACAAATCTTTTGAAGAAAGTTGAAAGAAGATAGATCAAGATTACAGACTAAATCCTCATTAAAGAATCATATCAAGAAGTGTTTGAGTATATCAAGATGTGTCTGGACTGCTGTCAGAATCAAGGACTTCACTCTTGTCAGAAATACTCAATGAACCTGAAGGATGTTCAAGTTTTACTTCTCTAAGCTTTAAAGTCGTGAAGCTTTACATTATGAAGCTACTTTTTATCTCATATGGATAAAGTAACATTCAAAATAAGGAAATGCTTTATGAAGAAAATACTTGGAATATTGATGAAAAGTGGTTTGATTAAAGAAATGATTAACTCAAAAGGAGTACATTAATCTATTTCTTGTCTTTTATCTAGATCAGAAGAGAAGACAAAGGGCAATGCTGCAGAAATGTCACCTATGCAATAGAAAGAAAAGCTAATTTATATGAGCTTTTCTAAGTGTTGCACAAATAAGGAAAGAAACGTTGCCCAAGGTTAAGAAAGCATATCTGCTACGCTATGTGGTCAATCAAAGGATTTCCAACGTTCTTTAGCATTTATTGTCAAGTCAGAACGGCTATTATCCAGAGGATAAATAACGAAGACCTCCAATTACATCTCAATGGATCTCTTGTGCTCCATTATAAATTGAAGATGTTGAAAACCCGAAGAACAAGTGAAGTGATGAGATTTTAGAAAGAAATTGAACAACTAGAAAAAGCCACAACACTCAACATATTCTGAAAGCAATTCTATTCAAAAGAACAATATTCACATAGAGATTTCAAATAACTGAAAGCTATCATCACTTTCATCATCATCTCTCATACTACAAATCATTTAGAGAAGAACTCATATGCAACTCACCAGATCTTAAGTCTACATTCACTCACTGAAGTGTAAATTGGTTGAATTGCTATTGTAACTCTGAAGTTGTGCTTCAAACAACTCTCAAAACTCTCCGAGCCTGAAGAGGCTCGTCTCAAGAATACTTGTTGAGCCTAAAGAGGCTATGTGTGTAAATAATACTTGTGTTGAGCCTGGAGAGGCTAGGAGTTCAAATAATACTCGTCTGTAACCTTGATCAGTTATAGTGCTAAAAGTTGGTGAAACCAAGGACTGGATGTAGCCCAAAGTTTGTGGGTGAACCAGGATAAATCTCTGAGTATTTTCTTTCCCTATCTCTTTACCTTATTATTGAGTTTATTTATCTAACCTGCTAACTAACTGGGGAGTACTAATAGCTGATATTCAGTTTGCTTAAAAAAGGCGTCTGTAACTAAGCGTCTTATCTGCACTGAATTTTGTTTTGGGCTTGAAAAACTCTGATTTACAAAAACACTATTCAACCCCCTTATAGTGTTGTTTTGTGCCATTTCAGTTGATATCAGAGCTCAGTCTTTGGGTTGAGCACCTCACAGTGTAAAGGAAAAGGTTATGTAGAATTTCAAGTGAAGCAGGTTCAAGCAACGGTATATACAATCAGGGTACATATCTCAGCAGACCTCCCAGGTTCAATGGAAAGGATTATAAGTACTGGAAAAGCAAGATGAAAATGTACTTCGAGTCAACTGATTTAGATCTATAGGAAATCATATCTCAAGGACCCTACAGTCCAACTGATGAGAATGGAAATGTCATTCCAAGGAGCAGATGGACAGCAGATCATAAGAGTATGGTTCAACTTAATGCAAAAGCCAAGTATCTACTTGTTTGCTCTCTTAGTAGATCTGAATATGACAAGGTCAGTAGTTGTGAAACAGTCAAAGATATCTGGAACAGACTTGAAGAATTCTATGATGAGGATATTGTTGTCAAGGAAACCTCTGAGGAAAGGCCAGTAAACAATGATGACAAAACCCCATCTTCAAGTAGGCCAAAGGATAAGCTCTCTCAAAATGATGATGAGGATGAGGAAATCTCTGAAGCCACTAGAAAGATGAGAATATTCTGGAACAAGGTTAGAGCCAGAAAAACAGCAATCAGAACAGCTGGTAATAGAATGCCTCCACTGAAAAAGATGATCACTTGGGAAGATCTTGACAAAGAATCAGAAGATGAGTTCAATTTTCTGTTAGGAGACACTGACTCAAATTATGAGGTAAATTCTGAATTTGAGAATCTACAAGATGCCTATCATGAACTTCTCAGTGAATCTAACTTTATTCTTGACAAGTTCAAAGAACTTAAGAAAAAGTATGTAAAGCTCACTAAGGAGCATGAACATAAAAATCATAAGGTTGATGAATTAGTCAAAGAAAACAGGAAGCTTAAAGCTGAAATGCTGAGAGCCGATATCATTAATGATACACTACCATTTGAAGAAGTGTTAAAACTTCAACAAAAAGTAGAAAAGCTCACTAATGATCTTGCTAGATTTGTCAATGGCAAAGACAATCTGACAAAACTTCATGGAAGTTAGAGATCTAGTTTTGACAAAACTGGAATATAATACATTGAAGAGAATCCTGATAAAGTATCTAACAATAAAGAACCCAAGAAGGTATGGGTACCAAAGCATCTCATTGTTCCTATTGCAGATTTTTTAAGTAGAACAAAGAGAATTCCCATTATAGAAATTAGAAAGTGGACTCTCACTACACACAATCACAAGAGGGTATACATTCCAAAGCCTGCAAATTGATAAAGAAATAATTCAAGGCCAAAAGGAAAATAGTAGAAGAGGTTAGTGATTTAATGAAACAAATCACATACAAGTAAGTATTCAAAATCTATCTTAGAACATTATTTTATGTGTGATATGACGTGGATCCTTTTAAGATTGAAAAAGACAGAATTAGTTTAAATTCACAAGTAATTAAGTGGAAAGTTATCGGGAAACCTTTTCGCTCCCTCGACTAGTTTTTCTCTCTCCATCCGTCTTGTCATAAAGACAAATCTCTTTTTGTAAACCTCTCCATTATCACAAAATCGTTCACCTTCAGACTCCTCTCTCCTTCTCTCTCTCTCAAGTTCTCACCTTTTCACATTCTCTCAATCCCTAATCTCCCTTTTCGCATACCCAAATGGCATCAAGAAGAACAACATCAAACCATTCCACCATCACCAACATGGATGAAGCTGATGCGAGAAAAGTAACTGCAGAGCATGCAGTAAATTTTGAAGAAATTAGAAACTCCGGTTTGGATGTGACCTCTGAATTAGAATATGCTGGGTGGACAAACTTCTTTTCAATTAGAGAAAATGTCTATCCTCACACGTTGAAAGAGTCTTGGAAGAGTTCGCGTACTACAAGACACACGTTTCTCTACAACGTTGTGGGAAATTTAAATGTTGTTAGACATTGGTTCGATGCCAATTTCTTAGAAAAGGCAACAGGATGTGCAAGAGAAGGAATTGGTTATAATGACGATTGGGAAGAATCAGAGAACAAAGAAGAAGTCAATCTGATGTTGTTTGGGAATCCTTTCATGGAAATCAAGTCGGCTCAGGACCTCATGCCAAAAGCAAGGTTCTTACATTTGCTTCTCACTGAATGCGTCACCCGCATGAAAGGCTCAGTCAATGTCATTTCAAAACCAGACAAGTTTGCCCTGTATTGCCTTATGTAGCTTCGTAAGGTAGATATAAATGATGTTATCTTTAATCACATGCTAAAGATAGTAGGTCAAAAGAACAAAACTTGTTATCCCTATGGCATGTTATTAACAAGACTAATCATAAATAAAGGAACTGTGTTGAACTGTGACTCTGAATGAAACCCCCATTCTGTCTGTAGCAGCTCTGACTGAGTTAGGATTGAAAAATGAAGATGGTGTATCTTTCTCTATTAGACAAAACCCTAGGATTTCTGAAAATCCTTTTTATGAGAAAGACTCTGAAAGAATCTCTAATGATTCTGATGATGACAAACCCATTTCTATTGTGTTGAAGAGAAAAAGAAACAATGTGTCTGTTGTTGAGGAAAAGAAGAAAAAGAATAAGGTTAAGAAAGCTAAGTCTGGTGAGACCTCAGTTTCTGGAACAAGTTCTATGTCTAAGCTAGTTACTGATTTATATCAAAGATTCAATATAAAGAAGAGGATGTCTAGGAAAAGAAAAGGAAGAAAAGATGACCATTAATAAGAAAGGATAAGTAAGGGAATAAGAATCTGTGAACTAATTCAGGAAGAAAGGGAAGTAGATCAAGGAAGGATGGATGAAGAAGCTCATGGCGGGGAAGGACAAGAGGACCTTAATGAATCAAGGGAAGAGGAAGTAAAGGAAGAAGAAATAAAAAAAGAAAGAATTGAAAAGCATGTTAAATTTATGATATTCAAGGTTGTATGATTTTGCCTTTTGAGCTGCTTGTTGTGTATTGTTTGAATTAATGTGTTGTGTAACACCCCGTTTTTCGTATGCTTCTTTATCGGTAAATACATGCTTTAATGTATTTATTTTCGATAAAAAGCCAGAATATGATTTTATTTAAAATAAAATCATTTTCTTGTGTTGTTTTACCATATGAAGTGACAGTAAAATTTTCAGTCGAAAATTCAAACGAAAACCGGTCTGGGTTCTCACTACCGGTACAAGTTTACTGAGCTAGAAACAAAATTTTTATTCGTGAACGAGACAATTAGTGTTTTTATGATGTTTTGTGTGGGTTGGTAAATTTTCGAATTTTGTTGTCCTTGAATAAAATATAGTATTTTATCCGGACGAAACCTTCAGAAAATACGATCGGATGTGCAACCGGTTACGTATTTAAGCAGTTAAAGGAACCCTAAAGGAGGAGAAAAGGCTTGATGGGAAGTCTCATTAAATGCCTATGACACACCTAAGGAAAAAGAAAATCCTTATGTCATTCCAAAATCTTACTTTTCAACTTTCTCTCTCCAATCACATCACATCACATTAACTCTTAAACCTCTCTTCAAGAAACTCATCTTCTTTCTTCTTCTCCCTCTCAAGGCCGTGTACCCTCCCCTTTCCCTCTATAAATATCACTCATCAACTTCACTTCAACACTTTTCTTTCTCCTACTTCACTCTTAAAGCTTTCATCTTTTTAACGTCAAGCTTCCAAAGCTCTTGTTTTTACTCTTCTTTTCACTAAGTGTTATTCATCAAAGTTGTTCCTCTTGTTTAGGGTAATACTCTCATGTATTCTTTTCTTTAAAAACTTCATCTTTTTCTAAAGTTTCCTCTTTATATCATTTATGAGCTTTTATCTTCAAAAATCACTCAAAAATGGTAGAAAACTCCTTTTGAGTTGAAACCAATTTCTATGGCCTTGTATTTACTTGTAGTTTAACATACTAAAAGGTTGTGTAAAACAAAGTTTCCTAACCTCTACTTTCTAATGAGGCCAAACCATGCCTATGGTTTTGATGGATCTTGTTTCAACTTTTACAAGTTTGAGTTTGTATTTAAAGATTTGCTTTCCAAAATGATCATGGACCAAGGCTCCTTTATGTTAAAGGATGCTATGTCAAAAGTGATTGGAAAGTTTAAAGATTTGTTTTCCCAAAATGATCATGGACCAAGGCTCCTTTATGTTAAAGGATGCTATGTCTAAAGTGATTGGAAAGTTTAAAGATTTTTACTCTACTTTTATGTCCTTTACTTTCATGCCATTTATATTTATGTCATTTACATTATGTCATTTACTTTTATGTCATTTATATTTATGCCATTTACTTTATGTCATTTACTTTATGTCATTTACTTTATGTCATTTACATTATGTCATTTACTTTTATGTCATTTATATTTATGCCATTTATTTTATGTCATTTACATTATGTCATTTACCTTATGTCATTTATGTTTATGTCATTTATTTACTTATGTCATTATACTTTAATTCTTTATAATCATATGTTGCTTTCAAGATGATCATAGACTTGAGCTCCATAAGTTATTGGATGCTAAAAGGTCTAAGAGAGTGGAAGAATTTAAAGATTTTTATCATAAAAACCCAGGGATGGCCGAATCTTAAAGGTTATGGACCTAGGGTGTTTCGTTTTTCATTTTCCAAAGTGATCATGGTTTTGAGCTCCTTACTATTAATGGATGCTAAACCAAAGAGATTGGAAATTTTAAATGTTCCTAGCCTATTTTATTGGTCAAGGCCGAATCTCCATCAAGGTGTAACTTGGTGGGATTTTTGTTCAACTTTGTTTTAAGTAATCATGTTTTAAACTCTTAGCACTTGAGGATCATAAATCCCTAAGTTCCATATGTTTTGGAAACTTCTAACCCTAAGTTCTTGGTTGAGTTCTAATCCTTTGAACCTTGTGTCTTGAAACCTAGACTTGCATCCTAACCAACCGTGAAGAACGTCCGCGAAACCGTTTATTTTCTCGCATTTCTTTTAACTTCTTAAGGTAAGAGGGGATTTCCTAAAGATATTCAATAACTTTATGCATGTGTGTAAGTGTTTAATTGGATATTTACCTGTTGATTGAGCTTACTTGATTATCTAATGTATTTGAACTGTTGTGCTATTATCTGATGTTGAACTGTACTTGTTCTGAATGATATAATGCATCTATGTGATGAACTGCTTTCAACTGTGATATTAGCCTTGCACTGATGATATATATACTGTTGTTGATTGAAAGTTTGCTAAGCCAGTCGTGCGTCTGTGCTCAACCATAACAAGGATTAAAAACCTTAATAAGCTTTGCAGATGAAGGGATTAGTGTTCTTTTCCAAAAGCTCTTTAAACTTAAAGTTCTTGTTTTAAATGTTGAAATGGTTTTGGTGTACTATTGTTATACAAGAGAAAAATCCTTTTCAAACTATGTGTCTTCAAGTGAAAACTTTCAAGATTATTTGGCAATATCCTATTGGGGGAAATATTTCAAAGATAAAAGAATTTCAAAGATGCTTTATAAAAGATTTTCAAAGAAAAGGTTTTTCCTAAATATTTTAGAAACTTTCCGATAACCTGGATAGGTTATCGAGGATTCGGTTTTGAATTTGTTTTTCACTGAACGAAAAATAAGTACTTATGAAAGAGAATCTAGTACGCGAGACGTCGCCTCTAGTATTCAGTGATGCACACGTGATCTTGGATCAGTGTTAATTCGGGACTACGAGTCCTGGCTATGATATTATGGATCATGAGTCCCATTCTCGAAATTGAGGACAGTTCGTTCGATTTCGTTGTGATGGACTTAGGTCCTAATCACGTTGTGTTGGACTGTGTATTCTAACCGCGTGTGATGAACATGATTAAAGGTGAAGGTTGTTTTCTACGACCACAACCCTTGACTATGGCCACGGTCTTGGGCATTGTGATTGAGGGTTCGGACTATGAGTCCTATGCTTCTGAGTTTTTAAGTGATGGGGAAATGATGATTTAAGTCGTTAGCCTTGAGCAGCAACAGTGAAAAGAATGAACACAAAGAAATCCTTTTAAACAAAATATTTTCTCATGTTCATTTCCCCAAGCGAGACGTGCTTATTGATGAATAAATCGAGATACAAAAGATGGTATCCGGGAGTCTCATCCATGTAAACCGAGTGAAGAGGCACATGTGACGTTGCTCGTCCTGAGACCTTAATGCATGAGGGTAAGGAGGCAACTGCCCGGTAGGCTAGAGCTTCACCAACTCTAATTCTTCTCCAGTGAAAAAAATGGTGTTGATATCTCATGAGATTAAGTTAGAGCCTGATATTGAAGTGCCATGCATATTTTCGAAAGATTGACTGTGCGGGTTTGATGCCCTTTGATATAACAATGATATATTGTGTATATGCATGATTTAACTGCTTATATGTTTGTGATGTATGTATCATGTATATGGTTGTTGTGGGATATATCTTATGACGTATCTCACTCTTGCACAAGTGTATGTTTTGTTCTTTTCTCCTTGCATCGGGAACGCACGTGCTCTTAGATGGATCCGGACGTTCCCCTGGCACCGACGAACTCGAGGATTGAGGTCTTCGATCACGCCGGGGCGGCGGGGAGTTGGACCATACATGAAGGAGTGACGACTGCGACTTATCGGGGACCGATCACGACTACTGAGACAAATGCCAACGGAGTACCTATACGGAGGATCCATACCGTCGAGTCTAGGACTGTGGCGTTTCCGCCTCCATGGTTCTACCTCCACACGCTACAGGTCACCGGACTTCTTCATGAGCACCTTGACCCAGTCGAACCGCTCGAAGAGGATCCAGTGGAAGAGGATCCCGAAGAGGATCCGGAGGAAGACCCCTACGAGTTCATAGAGGTTGAGGCGGAGGAGGAGGAGGAGCCCGAGTACCACCCACAGGATCCCGGCGACGACGACATGATTATCGATGATGGCGGCGACGTTATTGATCCGGTTAGTGGTCCCTCGTCTGAAGGTAGCTTCTGCGGTCACTCCGAGTACATGAGGCATGGATAGATCGTTGTTGGTTTTTTTGGAGTTACCCCGATGGTCCCTTGGCTTTTAGAGCCATTTTTTGAGCCTTATGCCCGATTCCCTATACCCTGTGTGATGTTATCTTTTACCTACTTCTTCAATTTTTGTATCAGTGTGAGTTGGCCAATTCGATAAGGCCTGTCTTGTAACCAGGAACCTAAGATCCCAAGTGGGTCGGCTATATATTTATATGTATGATGTTTATTCACATGTTCTGAGTGTTCATCATTGTTTCTTAACTACCGCTTAGAGAAAAAAAATGAGTACCCTTTTCAGTAACCTTATAATAAAGGTTATATTTCCGAAGGCGACCAGCGTTTTAAATAAGTTTCCATTCCGCAAATGAGTAACCATGTGATGCCAGGTTTTTGGGTGTCACATTAGTTGGTATCATAGCTAGTCGAGTCTTTCGGGGATGTTTGGGTTTAGGTCTCTTGTGTTGAAGTTGTGTTTTCTCTGACTGGACATTGTGTGAATTACCTCCTTGAGGTAATGTGTGATAAACCGTGGTTCACACCCCTTTTCTGGCTGATGTCTGACTGCTTGTGTGGTATAGGTCAGTATGAACCAAAGAGGTGCTCGTGGACGTGGACGAGGTTACGGAGGAATGGATTTTGCTGCCCAAGCACTGGCCGACGTGGCTGCAGCCATAGCTCTTCAAACAGCCAATCTCCGCTGCCCGTAACCAACAAGAGCAACAGAGGGCGAGAACAAGCGGCGGGAAGGAAGACATCCGGGCGATTTCCGACGCCAGAATCCGTCGCAGCTTTGATGGAGACGTGGATCCAATAAGGCTGACCTTTGGATTCGGGAGCTAGAAAAGATCTTCGACACTGGTACACACTCCGAGGAATCTAAGGTACCTTATTCCGTGTTCCAAATAGTGGGCGTCTTGAGTCTTGGTGGAGGGGCACCAGGCAGTTGTTGGAGGCTGAGCACTAGGCGATCACCTGGGGAGTATTTCGTGGAAAGTTTCTAGACAAATACTTTCCTCAGAGTGCCAGAAAAGAGAAGGAGTAGGAGTTCATGAGGTTGAGTCAGCGGGACCTGACAGTAGGGGAGTATGCAGCGAGGTTTGAATCCCTTGCTAAGTATTTCCGTTTCTTTCAAGACAATCCCAGTGAGGAATGGAAGTGTGAACAGTTTGAAGCCGGTTTACGCTTCGAGATTAAAGAATCAGTATTGCCGTTGGAGATCAGGAACTTCCAAGCACTAGTGGAAAAGTGCCGGAAAATTGAGATGATGCGCAGAGGAAGGGATAACAAGGGAAGCGCAGGAGGACCTGTTCGTCCTAAGAGCCAGAATCAAGGCCAGAATTCAAAATGGAAGCGAACCGAGGAAGCCGTATCACCAGGGCGTCTAGCTACAACCAGAAACAACAAGCTCGTCCCAATGTTTCAGGGGACGGGAAGTGGAGGCCGAGAAACAACGATCAAGGCCAAGAGAGGAAATGTTACAGTGTGGAGATCCGAGCCACCTGGCAAATGCTTGTCCAAAGAAGGATACCAAGTGTAACAACTGTGGCCGCGTGGGACACTTGGCAAAGGTGTGTTATGCACCAAAGAGAGAGCACCATGTCAACCATGCTAGAATAAACAAGCCAACCGTTAAGGGAAGAGTGTATACCATGAGTGGTGCTGAGGCATCGAACTCCGATGATCTCGTGCAAGGTAAGTGTGACATTGCTGGTAATCTTTTGACTGTACTTTTTGATTCAGGCGCAACTCATTCTTTTATTTCGATGGATCGTGTGAAAATTATAAACTTGCACGTTTCTTCCTTACCATATAATCTGATTATTTCTACCCCAACTGCTGAACCTGTGACCGTTAATTCGGTTTGCTTAAACTGTCCTATCATCGTTCAGAATAGACATTTTCTTGTAGACTTGATCTGTTTGCCTTTAGTACGTTTAGATGTAATCTTAGGCATGGATTGGTTATCTTTCAACCATATCCTAATAGATTGTGCTCAGAAAACCTTAATCTTTAGGGAGGAGATTTCTGGATTTTTATCTGCTAGTCAGGTAAGAGCTTCTTTGAAAGAAGGAGCTCAAGGTTACATGTTACTGTTTTCCTTGGACGTCGAGAGCGAGTATGACTTGGATTCCATACCTGTCGTTCGAGAGTTTCCGGAGGTTTTCCCTGAGGATGTACCTGGATTGCCACCTGTTCGGGAGATCGAGTTCGCGATTGATCTGACTCCAGGAACCGGACCAATATCTATGGCGCCATATCGTATGTCGCCATCAGAGTTAGAAACCTTGAAGGACCAACTTGAGGAGCTGATGAGGAAGGAGTTTATACGACCTAGTGTGTCACCATGGGGAGCTCCAGTCCTACTAGTAAAGAAGAAAGATGGAACTGCTAGACTGTGTGTGGACTTTCGTCAGCTAAACAAAGTCACGATTAAAAACAGATATCCTCTTCCAAGGATCGATGATCTTATGGATGGGTTACGTGGAGCGGCAGTGTTTTCAAAGATCGATCTGCGGTCAGGATACCACCAGATACGAGTAAAAGCGGAGGATGTTCCTAAGACAGCGTTTCATACACGCTATGGGCATTATGAGTATTTGGTGATGCCGTTTGGAGTGACGAATGCACCTGCTATATTCATGGACTATATGAATATGATCTTTCGTCCCTTTTTGGATCAGTTCGTAGTCGTCTTCATTGATGACATTCTGATCTATTCTCCGGACAAGGAGACTCATGCTGAACATCTTAGCATTGTTCTTCAGATCCTGAGAGAGAAACAGCTCTATGCGAAACCAGAGAAGTGTGAATTTTGGTTGGAGCAAGTTCAATTCTTAGGGCACGTAATATCCCGCGAAGGAATCGCTGTGGATCCGACGAAGGTCGAGGCTGTTTTGGAATGGGAAAGGCCAACAACGGCAATGGAAATCCGTAGTTTTGTAGGTTTGACTAGCTACTACCGGAGATTCATTGAAGGATTTTCCAAGATTGTAGGACCTCTCACTCAGTTGACACGTAAGGACCAAACGTTCGTGTGGACAGAAACCTGTGAGAAAAGCTTCCAAGAGCTGAAAAGGAGATTGACAACCTCACCGGTATTGATCCTACCTGATCCCAAGGAATCTTTTGAGGTTTACTGTGATGCTTCGCATCAGGGTTTGGGCTGTGTGCTGATGTAAAATCGGAAAGTGGTGGCTTATGCTTCGAGGCAGTTGAAGATTCATGAGAGGAACTATCCGACGCACGATTTAGAACTGGCTGTTGTGGTCTTCGCTTTAAAAATCTGGAGACATTACTTATATGGATCTACTTTTAATGTTTTCAGTGACCATAAAAGTTTGAAGTACCTGTTTAATCAGAAGGAGTTGAATATGCGTCAGAGACGTTGGTTAGAATTCCTGAAGGATTATGATTTTCAACTACAGTGTCACCCTGGAAAGGTGAATGTAGTGGCTGATGCCTTGAGCAGGAAGACAATTCACGCATCAGCGATGATGGTTAAAGAACATGAACTGCTGGAAAAATTCCGAGATCTAAGTTTGTTAATGGAAAGTACACTAGGGAAACTGTGTCTGAACAGGACCACCGTGTCAAATGGATTAATGGAGCAGATAAAGGAGAAGCAAGAGACTGATCAGTATCTACAGACAGAAAGAGACTTGGTACGCCAAGGAGCTCTGTCAGAATTTAGAGAAGGAACAAATGGAATTTTGAGGTTTGGCGAGAGAATCTGTGTACCTGATGAGGCTGAGCTAAGAAAGCTGATTTTAGAAGAGGCTCACAAGAGTAGGTTGAGTATGCACCCAGGGGCCACAAAGATGTATCAAGATCTTAAGAAATTATATTGGTGGTATGGAATGAAGAGAGATGTAATGGAATACGTCGCTTCTTGTTTGATATGTCAAAAAGCCAAAGTGGAACACCGAGAGACCAAAGAGGAATGTTACAGTCTTTAGATATTCCAGAATGGAAATGGGATGGAATCTCAATGGATTTCGTGACCAGTTTACCAAGGACTAACAAGGGGTATGAGGCTATATGGGTAATAGTGGACCGACTCACTAAGTCAGCTCACTTTTTGCCAATCAATATGAGATACTCTATGGAGAAGTTAACCCAACTATACATCGGAGAGATTGTTAGGCTGCATGGTGTGCCTTCAAGCATTGTCTCCGACCGAGACCCGCGATTTACATCAAGGTTTTGGCAGAGTTTGCAAAAATCACTCGGAACAAAACTCAGATTGAGTTCCGCATATCATCCACAGACGGATGGACAAACGGAAAGGACAATCCAGTCACTAGAGGACTTACTGAGAGCTTGTGTTTTGGAGGATGTCGGGGGTTGGGACGAGTTCCTACCGTTGATAGAATTCACCTACAATAATAGTTTCCATTCAAGCATTGGAATGGCACCTTATGAAGCCTTGTATGGTCGACAATGTCGGACGACTCTGTGTTGGTACCAGGATGGTGAGAGTTTCTTTGTTAGGTCCAGACTTGGGCAAAAACAACAGAAATGGTGAATATTATCCAGGAGAAAATGAGGGCAACTCAAAGCCGACAGAAGAGCTACGCGGACAAGAGACGACGACCTCTAGAGTTTGAGGAAGGCGAACATGTATTCTTGAGAGTCACGCCAACGACTGGGATTGGCAGAGTACTAAAGTCCAGAAAGCTTAAACCCAAGTTCATTGGACCCTACCAAATTCTTCGTCGTGTAGGTCCAGTAGCTTACAAAATATCTTTACCACCCTTTCTTTCCAATATCCATGATGTTTTTCATGTCTCTCAGTTGAGAAAATACATTCCTGATCCATCACATATCATAAAGCCTGATAAAGTATAGTTAAAAGAGAACCTGTCCTTTGTGACTTCGCCGACACGAATCGTGGATAGGATGACAAAGCAGCTCAGAGGTAAACAATTTCCTTTGGTCAAAGTCATCTGGAATGAGACAACCGGAGAAGCAACGTGGGAAGCTGAGGACAAGATGAAGTTGCAGTACCCTGAGTTATTTCAAGGTACGTAATTTCGAGGACGAAATTCTTTTTAGAGGGGTAGAGTTGTAACACCCCGTTTTTCGTATGCTTCTTTATCGGTAAATACATGCTTTAATGTATTTATTTTCGATAAAAAGCCAGAAGATGATTTTATTTAAAATAAAATCATTTTCTTGTGTTGTTTTACCATATGAAGTCACAGTAAAATTTCAGTCGAAAATTGAGCGAAAAACCGATGCAGGTTCTCACTACCGGTACAAGTTTACTGAGCTAGAAACAAAATTTTTATTCGTGAACGAGACAGTTAGTGTTTTTATGATGTTTTGTGTGGGTTGGTAAATTTTTGAATTTTGTTGTCCGGGAATAAAATATAGTATTTTATCCGAACGAAACCTTCAGAAAATACGATCGGATGTGCAACCGGTTATGTATTTAAGCAGTTAAAGGAACCCTAAATGATGAGAAAAGGCTTGATGGGAAGTCTCATTAAATGCCTATGACACACCTAAGGAAAAAGAAAATCCTTATGTCATTCCAAAATCTTACTTTTCAACTTTATCTCTCCAATCACATCACATCACATTAACCCTTAAACCTCTCTTCAAGAAACTCATCTTCTTTCTTCTTCTCCCTCTCAAGGCCGTGCACCCACCCCTTTCCCTCTATAAATATCACTCATCAACTTCACTTCAACACTTTTATTTCTCCTACTTCACTCTTAAAGCTTTCATCTTTTTAACTTCAAGCTTCCAAAGCTCTTGTTTTTACTCTTCTTTTCACTAAGTGTTATTCATCAAAGTTGTTCCTCTTGTTTAGGGTAATACTCTCATGTATTCTTTTCTTTAAAAACTTCACCTTTTTCTAAAGTTTCTTCTTTATGTCATTTATGAGCTTTTATCTTCAAAAATCACTCAAAAATGGTAGAAAACTCCTTTTGAGTTGAAACCAATTTCTATGGCCTTGTATTTACTTGTAGTTTAACATACTAAAAGGTTGTGTAAAACAAAGTTTCCTAACCTCTACTTTCTAATGAGGACGAACCATGCCTATGGTTTTGATGGATCTTGTTTCAACTTTTACAAGTTTCAATTTGTATTTAAAGATTTGTTTTCCAAAATGATCATGGACCAAGGCTCCTTTATGTTAAAGGATGCTATGTCAAAAGTGATTGGAAAGTTTAAAGATTTGTTTTCCCAAAATGATCATGGACCAAGGCTCCTTTATGTTAAGGGATGCTATGTCTAAAGTGATTGGAAAGTTTAAAGATTTTTACTCTACTTTTATGTCCTTTACTTTCATGCCATTTATATTTATGTCATTTACATTATGTCATTTACTTTTATGTCATTTATATTTATGCCATTTACTTTATGTCATTTACTTTATGTCATTTACTTTATGTCATTTATATTTATGCCATTTATTTTATGTCATTTACATAATGTCATTTACCTTATGTCATTTATGTTTATGTCATTTATTTACTTATGTCATTATACTTTAATTCTTTATAATCATATGTTGCTTTCAAGATGATCATAGACTTGAGCTCCATAAGTTATTGGATGCTAAAAGGTCTAAGAGATTGGAAGAATTTAAAGATTTTTATCATAAAAACCCAAGGATGGCTGAATCTTAAAGGTTATGGACCTAGGGTGTTTCGTTTTTCATTTTCCAAAGTGATCATGGTTTTGAGCTCCTTACTATTAATGGATGCTAAACCAAAGAGATTGGAAATTTTAAATGTTCCTAGCCTATTTTATTGGTCAAGGCCGAATCTCCATCAAGGTGTAACTTGGTGGGATTTTTGTTCAACTTTGTTTTAAGTAATCATGTTTTAAACTCTTAGCACTTGAGGATCATAAATCCCTAAGTTGCATATGTTTTGGAAACTTCTAACCCTAAGTTCTTGGTTGAGTTCTAATCCTTTGAACCTTGTGTCTTGAAACCTAGACTTGCATCCTAACCAACCTTGAAGAACGTCCGCGAAACCGTTTATTTTCTTGCATTTCTTTTAACTTCTTAAGGTAAGAGGGGATTTCCTAAAGATATTCAATATCTGTATGCATGTGTGTAAGTGTTTAATTGGATATTTACCTGTTGATTGAGCTTACTTGATTATCTAATGTATTTGAACTGTTGTGCTATTATATGATGTTGAACTGTACTTGTTCTGAATGATATAATGCATCTATGTGATGAACTGCTTTCAACTGTGATATTAGCCTTGCAATCGATGATATATATCTGTTGTTGATTGAAAGTTTGCTAAGCCGGGACGTGCGTCTGTGCTCAACCATAACAAGGATTAAAAACCTTAATAAGCTTTGCAGATGAAGGGATTAGTGTTCTTTTCCAAAAGCTCTTTAAACTTAAAGTTCTTGTTTTAAATGTTGAAATGGTTTTGGTGTACTATTGTTATACAAGAGAAAAATCCTTTTCAAACTATGTGTCTTCAAGTGAAAACTTTCAAGATTATTTGGCAATATCCTATTGGGGGAAATATTTCAAAGATAAAAGAATTTCAAAGATGCTTTATAAAAGATTTTCAAAGAAAAGGTTTTTCCTAAATATTTTAGAAACTTTCCGATAACCTGGATAGGTTATCGAGGATTCGGTTTTGAATTTGTTTTTCACTGAACGAAAAATAAGTACTTATGAAAGAGAATCTAGTACGCGAGACGTCGCCTCTAGTATTCAGTGATGCACACGTGATCTTGGATCAGTGTTAATTCGGGACTACGAGTCCTGGCTATGATATTATGGATCATGAGTCCAATTCTCGAAATTGAGGACAGTTCGTTCTGATTTCGTTGTGATGGACTTAGGTCCTAATCACGTTGTGTTGGACTGTGTATTCTAACCGCGTGTGATGAACATGATTAAAGGTGAAGGTTGTTTTCTACGACCACAACCCTTGACTATGGCCACGGTCTTGGGCATTGTGATTGAGGGTTCGGACTATGAGTCCTATGCTTCTGAGTTTTTAAGTGATGGGGAAATGATGATTTAAGTCGTTAGCCTTGAGCAAAGAATAAAGGAAAAGAATGAACACAAAGAAATCCTTTTAAACAAAATATTTTCTCATGTTCATTTCCCCAAGCAGACGTGCTATTGATGAATAAATCAGATACAAAAGATGGTATCTGGGAGTCTGTCCATGTAAACCGAGTGAAGAGGCACATGTGACGTTGCTCGTCCTGAGACCTTAATGCATGAGGGTAAGGAGGCAACTGCCCGGTAGGCTAGAGCTTCACCAACTCTAATTCTTCTCCAGTGAAAAAAATGGTGTTGATATCTCATGAGATTAAGTTAGAGCCTGATATTGAAGTGCCATGCATATTTTCGAAAGATTGACTGTGCGGGTTTGATGCCCTTTGATATAACAATGATATATTGTGTATATGCATGATTTAACTGCTTATATGTTTGTGATGTATGTATCATGTATATGGTTGTTGTGGGATATATCTTATGACGTATCTCACTCTTGCACAAGTGTATGTTTTGTTCTTTTCTCCTTGCATCGAACGCACGTGCTCTTAGATGGATCCGGACGTTCCCCGGCACCGACGTAACTCGAGGATTGAGGTCTTCGATCACGCCGGGGCGGCGGGGAGTTGGACCATACATGAAGGAGTGACGACTGCGACTTATCGGGGACCGATCACGACTACTGAGACAAATGCCAACGGAGTACCTATACGGAGGATCCATACCGTCGAGTCTAGGACTGTGGCGTTTCCGCCTCCATGGTTCTACCTCCACACGCTACAGGTCACCGGACTTCTTCATGAGCACCTTGACCCAGTCGAATCGCTCGAAGAGGATCCAGTGGAAGAGGATCCCGAAGAGGATCCGGAGGAAGACCCCTACGAGTTCATAGAGGTTGAGGCGGAGGAGGAGGAGGAGCCCGAGTACCACCCACAGGATCCCGGCGACGACGACATGATTATCGATGATGGCGGCGACGTTATTGATCCGGTTAGTGGTCCCTCGTCTGAAGGTAGCTTCTGCGGTCACTCCGAGTACAGGAGGCATGGATAGATCGTTGTTGGTTTTTTTGGAGTTACCCCGATGGTCCCTTGGCTTTTAGAGCCATTTTTTGAGCCTTATGCCCGATTCCCTATACCCTGTGTGATGTTATCTTTTACCTACTTCTTCAGTTTTTGTATCAGTGTGAGTTGGCCAGTTCGATAAGGCCTGTCTTGTAACCAGAAACCTAAGATCCCAAGTGGGTCGGCTATATATTTATATCTATGATGTTTATTCACATGTTCTGAGTGTTCATCATTGTTTCTTAACTACCGCTTAGAGAAAAAAAATGAGTACCCTTTTCAGTAACCTTCTAATAAAGGTTATATTTCCGAAGGCGACCAGTGTTTTAAATAAGTTTCCATTCCGCAACTGAGTAACCATGTGATGCCAGGTTTTTGGGTGTCACATTAGTTGGTATCATAGCTAGTCGAGTCTTTCGGGGATGTTTGGGTTTAGGTCTCTTGTGTTGAAGTTGTGTTTTCTCTGACTGGACATTGTGTGAATTACCTCCTTGAGGTAATGTGTGATAAACCGTGGTTCACACCCCTTTTCTGGCTGATGTCTGACTGCTTGTGTGGTATAGGTCAGTATGAACCAAAGAGGTGCTCGTGGACGTGGACGAGGTTACGGAGGAATGGATTTTGCTGCCCAAGCACTGGCCGACGTGGCTGCGGCCATAGCTCTTCAAACAGCCAATACTGCTGCCCAGAACCAACAAGAGCAACAGAGGGCAGAACAAGCAGCAGAAGGAAGACATCTGGACGATTTCCGACGTCAGAATCCGTCGCAGTTTGATGGAGACGTGGATCCAATTAAGGCTGACCTTTGGATTCAGGAGCTAGAAAAGATCTTCGACCTGGTACACACTCCAGAGGAATCTAAGGTACCTTATTCCGTGTTCCAGCTAGTGGGCGATGCTGAGTACTGGTGGAGGGGCACCAGGCAGTTGTTGGAGGCTGAGCACCAGGCGATCACCTGGGGAGTATTTCGTGGTAAGTTTCTAGACAAATACTTTCCTCAGAGTGCCAGAAAAGAGAAGGAGCAGGAGTTCATGAGGCTGAGTCAGCGGGACCTGACAGTAGGGGAGTATGCAGCGAGGTTTGAATCCCTTGCTAAGTATTTCCGTTTCTTTCAAGACAATCCCAGTGAGGAATGGAAGTGTGAACAGTTTGAAGCCGGTTTACGCTTCGAGATTAAAGAATCAGTATTGCCGTTGGAGATCAGGAACTTCCAAGCACTAGTGGAAAAGTGCCGGAAAATTGAGATGATGCGCAGAGGAAGGGATAACAAGGGAAGCGCAGGAGGACCTGTTCGTCCTAAGAGCCAGAATCAAGGCCAGAATTCAAAATGGAAGCAGAACCAGAGGAAGCCGTATCACCAGGCGTCTAGCTACAACCAGAAACAACAAGCTCGTCCCAATGTTTCAGGGACAGGAAGTGGAGGCCAGAGAAACAACGATCAAGGCCAAGAGAGGAAATGTTACAGGTGTGGAGATCCGAGCCACCTGGCAAATGCTTGTCCAAAGAAGGATACCAAGTGTAACAACTGTGGCCGCGTGGGACACTTGGCAAAGGTGTGTTATGCACCAAAGAGAGAGCACCATGTCAACCATGCTAGAATAAACAAGCCAACCGTTAAGGGAAGAGTGTATACCATGAGTGGTGCTGAGGCATCGAACTCCGATGATCTCGTGCAAGGTAAGTGTGACATTGCTGGTAATCTTTTGACTGTACTTTTTGATTCAGGCGCAACTCATTCTTTTATTTCGATGGATCGTGTGAAAATTATAAACTTGCATGTTTCATCCTTACCATATAATCTGATTGTTTCTACCCCAACTGCTGAACCTGTGACCGTTAATTCGGTTTGCTTAAACTGTCCTATCATCGTTCAGAATAGACATTTTCTTGTAGACTTGATCTGTTTGCCTTTAGTACATTTAGATGTAATCTTAGGCATGGATTGGTTATATTTCAACCATATCCTAATAGATTGTGCTCAGAAAACCTTAATCTTTAGGAAGGAGATTTCTGGATTTTTATCTGCTAGTCAGGTAAGAGCTTCTTTGAAAGAAGGAGCTCAAGGTTACATGTTACTGTTTTCCTTGGACGTCGAGAGCGAGTATGACTTGGATTCCATACCTGTCGTTCGAGAGTTTCCGGAGGTTTTCCCCGAGGATGTACCTGGATTGCCACCTGTTCGGGAGATCGAGTTCGCGATTGATCTGACTCCAGGCACCGGACCAATATCTATGGCGCCATATCGTATGTCGCCATCAGAGTTAGAAACCTTGAAGGACCAACTTGAGGAGCTGATGAGGAAGGAGTTTATAGACCTAGTGTGTCACCATGGGGAGCTCCAGTCCTACTAGTAAGGAAGAAAGATGGAACTGCTAGACTGTGTGTGGACTTTCGTCAGATAAACAAAGTCACGATTAAAAACAGATATCCTCTTCCAAGGATCGATGATCTTATGGATCAGTTACGTGGAGCGGCAGTGTTTTCAAAGATCGATCTGCGGTCAGGATACCACCAGATACGAGTAAAAGCGGAGGATGTTCCTAAGACAGCATTTCATACACGCTATGGGCATTATGAGTATTTGGTGATGCCGTTTGGAGTGACGAATGCACCTGCTATATTCATGGACTATATGAATAGGATCTTTCGTCCCTTTTTGGATCAGTTCGTAGTCGTCTTCATTGATGACATTCTGATCTATTCTCCGGACAAGGAGACTCATGCTGAACATCTTAGCATTGTTCTTCAGATCCTGAGAGAGAAACAGCTCTATGCGAAACCAGAGAAGTGTGAATTTTGGTTGGAGCAAGTTCAATTCTTGGGGCACGTAATATCCCGCGAAGGAATCGCTGTGGATCCGACGAAGGTCGAGGCTGTTTTGGAATGGGAAAGGCCAACAACGGCAACGAAAATCCGTAGTTTTGTAGGTTTGGCTAGCTACTACCGGAGATTCATTGAAGGATTTTCCAAGATTGTAGGACCTCTCACTCAGTTGACACGTAAGGACCAAACGTTCGTGTGGACAGAAACCTGTGAGAAAAGCTTCCAAGAGCTGAAAAGGAGATTGACAACCTCACCGGTATTGATCCTACCTGATCCCAAGGAATCTTTTGAGGTTTACTGTGATGCTTCGCACCAGGGTTTGGGCTGTGTGCTGATGCAAAATCGGAAAGTGGTGGCTCATGCTTCGAGGCATTTGAAGATTCATGAGAGGAACTATCCGACGCACGATTTAGAACTGGCTGATGTGGTCTTCGCTTTAAAAATCTGGAGACATTACTTATATGGATCTACTTTTAATGTTTTCAGTGACCATAAAAGTTTGAAGTACCTGTTTAATCAGAAGGAGTTGAATATGCGTCAGAGACGTTGGTTAGAATTCCTGAAGGATTATGATTTTCAACTACAGTATCACCCTGGAAAGGTGAATGTAGTGGCTGATGCCTTGAGCAGGAAGACAATTCACGCATCAGCGATGATGGTTAAAGAACATGAACTGCTGGAAAAATTCCGAGATCTAAGTTTGTTAATGGAAAGTACACTAGGGAAACTGTGTCTGAACAGGACCACCGTGTCAAATGGATTAATGGAGCAGATAAAGGAGAAGCAAGAGACTGATCAGTATCTACAGACAGAAAGAGACTTGGTACGCCAAGGAGCTCACGTCGAAATTTAGAGAAGGAACAGATGGAATTTTGAGGTTTGGCGAGAGAATCTGTGTACCTGATGAGGCTGAGCTAAGAAAGCTGATTTTAGAAGAGGCTCACAAGAGTAGGTTGAGTATGCACCCAGGGGCCACAAAGATGTATCAAGATCTTAAGAAATTATATTGGTGGTATGGAATGAAGAGAGATGTAATGGAATACGTCGCTTCTTGTTTGATATGTCAAAAAGACAAAGTGGAACACCAGAGACCAGCAGGAATGTTACAGTCTTTAGATATTCCAGAATGGAAATGGGATGGAATCTCAATGGATTTCGTGACCAGTTTACCAAGGACTAACAAGGGGTATGAGGCTATATGGGTAATAGTGGACCGACTCACTAAGTCAGCTCACTTTTTGCCAATCAATATGAGATACTCTATGGAGAAGTTAACCCAACTATACATCGGAGAGATTGTTAGGCTGCATGGTGTGCCTTCAAGCATTGTCTCCGACCGAGACCCGCGATTTACATCAAGGTTTTGGCAGAGTTTGCAAAAATCACTCGGAACAAAACTCAGATTGAGTTCCGCATATCATCCACAGACGGATGGATAAACGGAAAGGACAATCCAGTCACGAGAGGACTTACTGAGAGCTTGTGTTTTGGAGGATGTCGGGGGTTGGGACGAGTTCCTACCGTTGATAGAATTCACCTACAATAATAGTTTCCATTCAAGCATTGGAATGGCACCTTATGAAGCCTTGTATGGTCGACAATGTCGGACGACTCTGTGTTGGTACCAGGATGGTGAGAGTTTGCTGTTAGGTCCAGACTTCGGGCAAAAAACAACAGAAAAGGTGAAGATGATCCAGGAGAAAATGAGGGCAACTCAAAGCCGACAGAAGAGCTACGCGGACAAGAGACGACGACCTCTAGAGTTTGAGGAAGGCGAACATGTATTCTTGAGAGTCACGCCAACGACTGGGATTGGCAGAGTACTAAAGTCCAGAAAGCTTAAACCCAAGTTCATTGGACCCTACCAAATTCTTCGTCGTGTAGGTCCAGTAGCTTACAAAATATCTTTACCACCCTTTCTTTCCAATATCCATGATGTTTTTCATGTCTCTCAGTTGAGAAAATACATTCCTGATCCATCACATATCATAAAGCCTGATAAAGTATAGTTAAAAGAGAACCTGTCCTTTGTGACTTCGCCGACACGAATCGTGGATAGGATGACAAAGCAGCTCAGAGGTAAACAAATTCCTTTGGTCAAAGTCATCTGGAATGAGACAACCGGAGAAGCAACGTGGGAAGCTGAGGACAAGATGAAGTTGCAGTACCCTGAGTTATTTCAAGGTACGTAATTTCGAGGACGAAATTCTTTTTAGAGGGGTAGAGTTGTAACACCCCGTTTTTCGTATGTTTCTTTATCGGTAAATACATGCTTTAATGTATTTATTTTCGATAAAAAGCCAGAAGATGATTTTATTTAAAATAAAATCATTTTCTTGTGTTGTTTTACCATATGAAGTCACAGTAAAATTTTCAGTCGAAAATTCAGACGAAAACCGGTCTGGGTTCTCACTACCGGTACAAGTTTACTGAGCTAGAAACAAAATTTTTATTCGTGAACGAGACAGTTAGTGTTTTTATGATGTTTTGTGTGGGTTGGTAAATTTTTGAATTTTGTTGTCCGGGAATAAAATATAGTATTTTATCCGAACGAAACCTTCAGAAAATACGATCGGATGTGCAACCGGTTATGTATTTAAGCAGTTAAAGGAACCCTAAATGATGAGAAAAGGCTTGATGGGAAGTCTCATTAAATGCCTATGACACACCTAAGGAAAAAGAAAATCCTTATGTCATTCCAAAATCTTACTTTTCAACTTTATCTCTCCAATCACATCACATCACATTAACCCTTAAACCTCTCTTCAAGAAACTCATCTTCTTTCTTCTTCTCCCTCTCAAGGCCGTGCACCCACCCCTTTCCCTCTATAAATATCACTCATCAACTTCACTTCAACACTTTTATTTCTCCTACTTCACTCTTAAAGCTTTCATCTTTTTAACTTCAAGCTTCCAAAGCTCTTGTTTTTACTCTTCTTTTCACTAAGTGTTATTCATCAAAGTTGTTCCTCTTGTTTAGGGTAATACTCTCATGTATTCTTTTCTTTAAAAACTTCACCTTTTTCTAAAGTTTCTTCTTTATGTCATTTATGAGCTTTTATCTTCAAAAATCACTCAAAAATGGTAGAAAACTCCTTTTGAGTTGAAACCAATTTCTATGGCCTTGTATTTACTTGTAGTTTAACATACTAAAAGGTTGTGTAAAACAAAGTTTCCTAACCTCTACTTTCTAATGAGGACGAACCATGCCTATGGTTTTGATGGATCTTGTTTCAACTTTTACAAGTTTCAATTTGTATTTAAAGATTTGTTTTCCAAAATGATCATGGACCAAGGCTCCTTTATGTTAAAGGATGCTATGTCAAAAGTGATTGGAAAGTTTAAAGATTTGTTTTCCCAAAATGATCATGGACCAAGGCTCCTTTATGTTAAGGGATGCTATGTCTAAAGTGATTGGAAAGTTTAAAGATTTTTACTCTACTTTTATGTCCTTTACTTTCATGCCATTTATATTTATGTCATTTACATTATGTCATTTACTTTTATGTCATTTATATTTATGCCATTTACTTTATGTCATTTACTTTATGTCATTTACTTTATGTCATTTATATTTATGCCATTTATTTTATGTCATTTACATAATGTCATTTACCTTATGTCATTTATGTTTATGTCATTTATTTACTTATGTCATTATACTTTAATTCTTTATAATCATATGTTGCTTTCAAGATGATCATAGACTTGAGCTCCATAAGTTATTGGATGCTAAAAGGTCTAAGAGATTGGAAGAATTTAAAGATTTTTATCATAAAAACCCAAGGATGGCTGAATCTTAAAGGTTATGGACCTAGGGTGTTTCGTTTTTCATTTTCCAAAGTGATCATGGTTTTGAGCTCCTTACTATTAATGGATGCTAAACCAAAGAGATTGGAAATTTTAAATGTTCCTAGCCTATTTTATTGGTCAAGGCCGAATCTCCATCAAGGTGTAACTTGGTGGGATTTTTGTTCAACTTTGTTTTAAGTAATCATGTTTTAAACTCTTAGCACTTGAGGATCATAAATCCCTAAGTTGCATATGTTTTGGAAACTTCTAACCCTAAGTTCTTGGTTGAGTTCTAATCCTTTGAACCTTGTGTCTTGAAACCTAGACTTGCATCCTAACCAACCTTGAAGAACGTCCGCGAAACCGTTTATTTTCTTGCATTTCTTTTAACTTCTTAAGGTAAGAGGGGATTTCCTAAAGATATTCAATATCTGTATGCATGTGTGTAAGTGTTTAATTGGATATTTACCTGTTGATTGAGCTTACTTGATTATCTAATGTATTTGAACTGTTGTGCTATTATATGATGTTGAACTGTACTTGTTCTGAATGATATAATGCATCTATGTGATGAACTGCTTTCAACTGTGATATTAGCCTTGCACTGATGATATATATACTGTTGTTGATTGAAAGTTTGCTAAGCCAGACGTGCGTCTGTGCTCAACCATAACAAGGATTAAAAACCTTAATAAGCTTTGCAGATGAAGGGATTAGTGTTCTTTTCCAAAAGCTCTTTAAACTTAAAGTTCTTGTTTTAAATGTTGAAATGGTTTTGGTGTACTATTGTTATACAAGAGAAAAATCCTTTTCAAACTATGTGTCTTCAAGTGAAAACTTTCAAGATTATTTGGCAATATCCTATTGGGGGAAATATTTCAAAGATAAAAGAATTTCAAAGATGCTTTATAAAAGATTTTCAAAGAAAAGGTTTTTCCTAAATATTTTAGAAACTTTCCGATAACCTGGATAGGTTATCGAGGATTCGGTTTTGAATTTGTTTTTCACTGAACGAAAAATAAGTACTTATGAAAGAGAATCTAGTACGCGAGACGTCGCCTCTAGTATTCAGTGATGCACACTTGATCTTGGATCAGTGTTAATTCGGGACTACGAGTCCTGGCTATGATATTATGGACTGCGAGTCCCATTCTCGAAATTGAGGACAGTTCGTTCTGATTTCGTTGTGATGGACTTAGGTCCTAATCACGTTGTGTTGGACTGTGTATTCTAACCGCGTGTGATGAACATGATTAAAGGTGAAGGTTGTTTTCTACGACCACAACCCTTGACTATGGCCACGGTCTTGGGCATTGTGATTGAGGGTTCGGACTATGAGTCCTATGCTTCTGAGTTTTTAAGTGATGGGGAAATGATGATTTAAGTCGTTAGCCTTGAGCAGCAACAGTGAAAAGAATGAACACAAAGAAATCCTTTTAAACAAAATATTTTCTCATGTTCATTTCCCCAAGCAGACGTGCTATTGATGAATAAATCAGATACAAAAGATGGTATCTGGGAGTCTGTCCATGTAAACCGAGTGAAGAGGCACATGTGACGTTGCTCGTCCTGAGACCTTAATGCATGAGGGTAAGGAGGCAACTGCCCGGTAGGCTAGAGCTTCACCAACTCTAATTCTTCTCCAGTGAAAAAAATGGTGTTGATATCTCATGAGATTAAGTTAGAGCCTGATATTGAAGTGCCATGCATATTTTCGAAAGATTGACTGTGCGGGTTTGATGCCCTTTGATATAACAATGATATATTGTGTATATGCATGATTTAACTGCTTATATGTTTGTGATGTATGTATCATGTATATGGTTGTTGTGGGATATATCTTATGACGTATCTCACTCTTGCACAAGTGTATGTTTTGTTCTTTTCTCCTTGCATCGGGAACGCACGTGCTCTTAGATGGATCCGGACGTTCCCCTGGCACCGACGAACTCGAGGATTGAGGTCTTCGATCACGCCGGGGCGGCGGGGAGTTGGACCATACATGAAGGAGTGACGACTGCGACTTATCGGGGACCGATCACGACTACTGAGACAAATGCCAACGGAGTACCTATACGGAGGATCCATACCGTCGAATCTAGGACTGTGGCGTTTCCGCCTCCATGGTTCTACCTCCACACGCTACAGGTCACCGGACTTCTTCATGAGCACCTTGACCCAGTCGAACCGCTCGAAGAGGATCCAGTGGAAGAGGATCCCGAAGAGGATCCGGAGGAAGACCCCTACGAGTTCATAGAGGTTGAGGCGGAGGAGGAGGAGGAGCCCGAGTACCACCCACAGGATCCCGGCGACGACGACATGATTATCGATGATGGCGGCGACGTTATTGATCCGGTTAGTGGTCCCTCGTCTGAAGGTAGCTTCTGCGGTCACTCCGAGTACAGGAGGCATGGATAGATCGCTGTTGGTTTTTTTGGAGTTGCCCCGATGATCCCTTGGCTTTTAGAGCCATCTTTTGAGCCTTATGCCCGATTCCCTATACCCAGTGTGATGTTATCTTTTACCTACTTCTTCAGTTTTTGTATCAGTGTGAGTTGGCCAGTTCGATAAGGCCTGTCTTGTAACCAGAAACCTAAGATCCCAAGTGGGTCGGCTATATATTTATATGTATGATGTTTATTCACATGTTCTGAGTGTTCATCATTGTTTCTTAACTACCGCTTAGAGAAAAAAAAATGAGTACCCTTTTCAGTAACCTTCTAATAAAGGTTATATTTCCGAAGGCGACCGGAGTTTTAAATAAGTTTCCTTTCCGCAAATGAGTAACCATGTGATGCCAGGTTTTTGGGTGTCACATGTTGTATGTGGTTAATTATGTTTATTTTAATATTTTATTATTATTTTATTGTTTCTAACACGCTTGGTATGATAATATGCTTTGGTTTCCATAACAAGCGTAGTTGGTCCATATGCATTGATATATTATATTTTGGAGTGATGTGTGTTGGGGAGAGTATGACGTATGACTTAGTCATGCCTAATAACCTAATTAAATAATATTTTATTCATGATGAGTTATGTGATATGACTTGAAATATGAGATTTAGATGATAATTAAAGGTTGAGCCACTAGGTTATGACCTGATACGACTCGTCGAAACCATAAAGATGCATTGTGTTGATCACAGCCGTGTGGATGGAACATACGAGGTCAGAGTATCCGATCATGGGTAACAGAGTGACGGGTGAGTGCCCTGCGGACGACGAGGTTCGAGGAAGACTATCGTGATATTTCCATAGTCTTTGCTGAGCCTTCCCATATTTATATTGTGCAGCTATAGTGTCATTGCATTGCATGAGCACCCTAGAGAGAACTGGGGTGTCCACCGACGTGTACTGTGCAACTATAGTGTCACTGCTTTGCATGAGCGCCCTGCCGGGAATGGGGGTGTGCACCGGCGTTTAGGGACAAGCCGCTTGGATGACTAACTATTATCCTAGATCAGGCGAGGGATGTGTGACAGGATTGTGGTGGCCACGTCAGCATACAAGATCAGTTGCATGAGCACGACGGGTAGAGGATAATAAAGTATTTCGAGGATGGATGTTATTCATGTATGATGCATGTCTGTGTGCCTTTACTGTATATATGTTATGTAACCTTTCCGCTTATGATTATAGCACGTTTCTTACCTCCCTACTTCTTTCTGTATATGTTTTATTTATTATCGCGGAGTAGACCAGAGCAGCAGGATGCCACACTTGGACCATCCATGGATGACCCAGCTTTCGGTGTTCCCACTGATGGGGACACTCAAGTTTGAGTTCTTGGACTATAATGAGTGGCTTGTGGACCCATTTACTCGTTTTGTTGTATATACGGGTCCAGTTTCTGTGTATGCCCTTTTGGATTTGTTGGGACCTTCCGTCTCGGCCAATCCTTTCCGTTTCCCATTGGCTTTCCAGTACCAGCGCCACCGATGCCGCCTTTGCCACCAATGCCACCGATGTACCCTTGGGCAGCACCACAATGCTCGAACTAGGTGGTTCCTGACATAGGTCCATCTCTAGTTCCAAAGATACGACGAGACTCTTCACGTCATAGTGCTATTTACCGACGACTATTCCAGCATCGTCCTCGAGGGAGTACTTCTAGTAGTAGCAGAGGAGCTGCTTCAGGACATTCCCGACCACACCAGAGACATAAAGGAGCCCGGGGAGAGAGTCAGGGTAGTTCTAGCCATCCACGATAGAATTGGCCGGTCGTGCTCTGTATGTATATAGATGGTGTGTATGTGAGCCCATTTTTGATGTATTTTGAGAGGGGCTGGTGTGTGGAGTCTTGGAGAGATTATCTTCCTTTTATCTTATTATGTATTTTTCTTTTATGTCGGTGATGTATCTATATGGGACACTACTGATGGGGTACCTCTCTACATTTGACAAATAGAATTGTTTTGATAATGTGATGTATTTTATATATATATATATATATATATATATATATATATATATGTATATATATATATATGTATATATATATATATATATATAGACACACACACACACACACACACACAAAACACACATAGAGGTGTGTTGCGATGTTTATATTATTGCCATGTATGTACCAAGTTTTTATTTATTCACATGTTCTATAAATACGCTTAACATTTATATCGCAATTAAGTTTTAGTTATTTAGGTTTTCTTTAATGGGACATCAGGTTGTCTCACTTCCTGCCATACAAAGCCTCATATGGTGCCATCCCGATACTGCTATGGAATCTGTTATTATATGTAAACTCAATTAAAGGCAAGAACTCATCCCAACTGCTAGTGTGCTCCAACACACAGGCTCTCAAGAGATCCTCTAATGACTGGATCGTCCTCTCTAACTGTCCATATATCTGGGGATGATAAACAGAACTCATCCTCAACTTCGTCCACAAAGTACGTTGCAACTACCTCCAAAATCTAGATGTAAATCTAGGCTTTCGATCGGAAACAATTCTCGACGGTACATCGTGCAGCCTCACAACTTCTCGGATGTAGATTTTGGTCAACCTCTCCAAACTGTAACTCTCACCAATAGGTAAGAAGTGAGCACACTTCGTCAACCTATTGATGATATTCCTTCCTTGTTGATTACATGCCCTAAGAATTGTACCTCTTCCATCCAAATCACGTACTTGGAAAGCTTAGCATATAACTGCCGGTCCTTCAACACCTGCATCACTATCCTTAGATGTTCCTCATGCTCTTCCCGTGAACAGGAATAGATAAGGATATCATTTATAAACACGACCACAAACTTCTTGAGGAACGGTCTAAAGATCATGTTCATATAATCCATAAACATTATTGGTAGCTTCGATTACTCACTCACTAGTAGGGTTTAGGTCGCCCTACACCATTATTGTAAACTATACTACTTAGCCATTTCCGACGATGGGTGGCTTCTTTCTCCCACCTGATATACACGTAGCTAGCTTCGAGACAACGAAACAAGCACCTACACTTCCTTCCTAATTCTGCCACGCTCAATGCTAGGGTCTCCGGGCCTTCGAAAATTCACCTGAATACATAGATACGAAGCACACGTCACGGGTAACTCTAATCTGAAAACGGAACTTGAAATTGATAACCGATTAAGAAGGAAACCTCAATACCTTCACCGACGGCATGTCGGCATTAAAAGAGAATAGTTTTACCTTAGCCTAAGCAAGAAAAGAGATATAGGGTTGGGAAACAGACATCGCCACGAGTACGATATGTGTTTGGAATCACGTTAGGACAAACAGATTGATCGGAATCGAAACTGGAACCTCTCACACTCTCCCTGACTCCTCCCTCTTCTCCTCTCTATTTTCTGTCTTTTGCTCTTAAGTTTCATATATGGTAACATAAATTACCATACTGACTTACGTATTTATTTCTTTTGCAAGTTTTAACACCAAAGCTCAAGTGTGGGATCCCCGACGTTAGATGCTGAGTCAAGACTTCTTCGCGAAGTCTTCTTGACACGTGTTCTCCACCACTGCCACCTCTTGACACGTGGCCTGCCTCCCCTGGGCGCTCAAGGATATCCCCCTGCACGCTCGAGCATTATAGCCTGATCAAAAACTCTAATTTCATGTTCTTGTACGATTCGAAGCCAATTGATCGCGTACTTTTCAGACAAGGGTACTTTAACATGCATATTAAACATAACATGGATGTTACATAACTGATATACAAAGAAGTGCAATTACTCAAGTATTCACTTCTTTCATTCTTCTCAACCATTATTTCATTGATTATTTGTTAGAGAAGTTATTATGTTGTTTTTATAAGCTTCACATCTATTTCACTCTGAGTGTCTGTAAAAGACTTGCATTCTGTAATCCAAAACACTTACTATCATTTATTTATGAGTTTAGAGTCTGAAGATGCTAGATGAGCAAAGAATAAATATTGTAAAGTTGAGCCTAGAAAGGTTAGGTGTGCAAATAACACTCGTATATAATAGTCTGTTATAGTGAAAATTTTGGTAAAGTCAAATACGGATATAGCCGAAGTTGTTAAGGGTGAACACGGATAATCTACTAAGTGTGAATCTCTTTGTCCCATATCTCATTAATTATTTCTTGCTTATTTACCTTGCAACAAACCAAAGAGGTTAACCTATGCTTTCTAGAAGTATTTTGTATACTCTATGTCATTTCTGTTTAATTTGAAAACACTTGTCTAAGACTAGTTGATTAAAATGTTATCAGACACATCAATCGTTTGATCTTTTCTAGTATCTTCTCTCCGGGTTTTGGTAAAGCTATCTGGTTTCGAAAAAATTTAGTAAACACAATTCAACCCCCTCTTACCGTGTTTACATTCTTTCTTTTCAACCTGAAGGCTTTGCTATGCATTTATAATGTAAGGGTGGACTGATTTCTTGGTTTTGTCTCTTGAGTAATGGGCCAATCATGTTGGTTCTGAACTCATATTTTCGATGCTAAAAAACTATGAAGACTAGATTTGTATAAATAAAAGGATACGGTGCACAAAAAGTATAGATATTAAAATAATAAATTCATTAAATTATAAGATGTAATATCATATTTAATCTTAAATTTTTTCTCATTGTATAAAATATAAAATCCAATTAAGATACTATATTTATTTTCTTACCCCAATAATACATCTATATCCTATAAAAAAATTAATATTAATTATGAATTAATGTTATAATTAATATGGTCGTTTCAACCTTTTATTTATTCAAGGTGTACAGATTTTGTGTTCATTATCAACTCTCTTTCTAAACGTGTCTGAGTAAACTTAAGACATCGTAGGGCTATCTTGATAAATAGTTTGTCTTATAAATAGAGAAGAAAAATAGTTTATGGAGCGTGGTTAATAAATAGTGATGAAGCTCTTGATAAGAGTCATATTTGCTAATGAATTAAGAGCTCGTATAAGAACTTTATTCTTAAGACACAAAAAAACTAGTTCTATCATACAAAAGTATCATTACTTTAATAAAATGGTTACCTTTTTGTCAAAATCCTAGGGATTACTGTTTAATCTTGATGGATGCTCAACTTAGAGAAAGAGGATTGAAGATAACATTAGAGGCTCCTTCAGTGAGGTCTGACACTGACAAAAATGGATTAAACAGTATTCCCTTGGATTTTTCGCTCTTGAAAAATGCAACTTATGTAGCTTCTGTTAACAGGAACTTGAACGTAAGCATTAGTATGGCTGCAAGAAGACAAATGCTACCAAAATTCCATCCTCAGGCTAGTAGTGATGCAAGAAATTGCGATTCATCTTTGGACAGAGAGCATAAAGATGTGAACCAACCACTGACTCAAAATAGGACTACACTTAGTGGCAACAACTCAAACAGCTTGCTCAATAATAATATTCACAGCTCAGACTCAAATTCACTGAAAGGCATATTCTCTGATAGACTCCATCGTAACTTTATATTTCTTCTGCGACTATAATTTCAAACAGAGACATGTTACTACGATGCCTTTCCGATACTATTGTAGTTGAAAAAATTCAAATTTATACATTGGAAAACACACAAATTGAACTGTTCAGTTACATGTCAAATCTAGCCACACAATCTTACAACATAAATGATATTCGGAACACATATTTTGACAACGGGACAACATGTATAAATAAACAGTGTTTTGGCCCTTTATTTTTTGACAATTCGTTTTTTTTAATATTTAGATTTTTTAGTTAATTAGGTGAAAAAATTGGTTAATTAGGTGAAAATATTTTGTTAATTATGGGCAAATATTTGGTCAATGCAGTTCATTATATGGTTAATGGGTCATCCTGAAACTTACAATCATTTTTCACAACCATGTAAATATGTAGTTAATCACGTGCAAATATTTGGTTAATTCAATTCATTATATGGTTAATGGGTCATCCTGAAACTTACAATCATTTTTCACAACCAAGTAAATATTTGGTTAATCACGTGCAAATATTTGGTTAATTCAGTTCATTATATGGTTATTGGGTCATCCTGAAGCTTAAAATCGTTTTCTACACAAATTAACCATATAATGAACTGAATTAACCAGATATTTGCACATGGTTAACCAAATATTTACATGATTATGAAAAATGATTGTGAGCTTCAGGATTACCCATTAACCATATAATGAACTGAATTAATCATATATTTGTACGGGATTAACCAAATATTTACATAGTTGTGAAAAATGATTGTATGCTTCAGGATAACCCATTAACCATATAATGAACTGAATTAACCAGATATTTGCACTGGATCAACCAAATATTTGCATGTAATTAACAAAAACGGTAGTATTAAAAAATAGCTAAATTTTTATTTTAAAAAAGAAGTGCGCTACAATAACACTACAGTATGTTATCACAGTATGTTGTCTATACTATGTGTCCCAATAACACAACTCATCTTACAAGGACATTTTCCCCATTTCAGTAACAAATATGATAACGAACAATATCTCTACGGAATTTCACAACGAAACAATTAAATTGCATGAAGAAGCAATCAAATACTCACCAATATCAGTAATTTAATTAGGAAAACTTTGTCCCCAGTCTACTTATATCCCTTCTCGAAAACTGAAGTATGTGAGTCAGCTACGAACAGAGCACCTAGTGTTAAGTAGATATTGCTATGCTATATGTTGACATATGAAATAATAGTGGACATATGTGGTAGTTTCCAAAAGTTAGCCTCTTACTAGTATCAATTTATACCTCTAAGCAGCAATATTAGAAAGTACAAGGAAGCATAGGCTAGATTGTTACTATTTTTCTGCCAGGTTAAAAGCCAGATAACATTTCACAATTTACTTACACACATTTGTGACAATGAACATCAGTTGAAACAGCAGCTTCCACTGAACCACCAAAAAGTTGTGGAACCCAAGATTCGACCAATCTGTGCAATGACAAGACATGTTTTTCATGCAACAACATAAGAGAAGCAAAATCACAAATAGTCATAGGAACACTCCTAGTAAGATTAACATCTAAGTATAGAAAGATCGTACTACGCTTTCTTCCTTTTGTATTTTTCTTTAACAATTGATACAAACCTAATCCCATGTTTTCCACTGAATGGCACTTATTTCAAAGTTAATGAGGTACATGTAATCAAGAATTTTTCTTTTTCTATTCAATCACCTCAGCAAGTCTACCCTTATATCAAACTCATTATTCACCAAAAAGGTCCTTAAACCTTTCAATCATCATGAATGTATTTGTGGATTATTCATCCAGCATTCAACCCCTTGATGTCCCTAGGGCATGGATATATAATTTGCAACGAAGGACGGTATATTTTGGGACCTCTGTATCATCAATCTTCAAAGGTAGACAATACTCTAAATGCTCATATTATACACCCAATTTATCCCATATAGATAATATATTACTCACCAAACTCCTTATATCTACTAGGTCTCTCAACCCAAGAAATACAACATTGCTCTTTTGGAGAGGTAAGCATTATTGCATTGCATACCATCTTATATACATTCTATGTATAATAATAATTTAGGTCAAGTACAACTAGAACAAGCCCAACCTAACAAAACTCTTAATAAGACTCCTAAACAATATATCCTAATATTCTAACCATTGATTACATGTTGAAACTCATTATGCTCTTGACTTGTTAGAAACCCGGTCAATTCAAGAGTAAGACCGGACAAACTCTTGCTCTAGGCCCCCGTCCCACCCCGCTCAATCCCATACATAACTCACTAATAAAAATTATTTGATATCTAATAAAAATTACACATATAAAACGCCTCCACTGATTTGTTCACCTTAAGACCTTACCTAATTTTAGGTGTTAGCTTGACCGACCCTGATTACAAATAAATGCACTTACCCGAAGACGTCTTAAAAATATGATAGACTTCAATCATGATTGACTCCACAAAGCACAGGCTATCGATGGCTCTGGAATGAGACTCCTATAAAAATGATAGAATGAACAGTAGGGCACAAATAAAGATAGTCGCGTGATTAGGCACAAAATCACCACAAAAAATATAATTAGTGCAAAATATGACGATGATGAGGATGGATAAGGGAAGGCGGCAACAATAAGGAGACTGAACAATTCTAACTTGAAAATCGATAATAAATATTGAGAAGTTCCATGTTTTTGGAACTCGAGAGTGGAAACATAACGGGATCAATTTGATGATTCCATGTTGAATAGTCGGAATTTGATGGAAAAGAGAAAAGAGAATATAATTAGAATTTAATTGACTTTTGTACTTTATTAGAAAATCATAAATAAAAAATCAAAAACATAAATTATTATATTATTAAAAAAATATATGACTTTACATAAATAATTGTGATTGATTGATAAGGTAAAATTAAATTAAACATATTAAAATTAAACTTATAAATATTAAAAAAGTCATGCAACGAGAAGGAGTAAAATCCTTGTCTAATAACATCCCAACATAATAAGACTCATAATACAATGATATCAATGATATTCGAAATATTTTAACAGCAATAATCAGTGATTACTTCCCATATGTATCTATAACAGTTGTACAAAGTGATTACTTCCTTATTAATTACTCCCTCTGTTCTTTTTCTTTAGTAAATTAAGGTTTTTATACACAGATTAAGAAAGTATTAATTGTTTTATATTTATACCAAAATACCCTTATTTATAGTATCATTAATTAGTTATAAATTTGAACTACATTTACTCCACCACTTACTAGCCATTATGTACCTTAAAAATACTAGATGTGTGAGACTCTTCACTTGTTGGTGTTGGATGTGATTTTTCACCATACAAACAGCCACTAATTGGTACTCATTGATTAATTTTCCAGCTTTTGTTAAATACAAAGAACATTGCAGCTTTTGTTACATAAGATGAAAAGTCACAAAAAACGCATAAGATGAAAAGTCACTGAAGGAACCTTGTAGCTTTTGTTACATTAACAGTAGAGTAACACTCTTAATAAAACCTAGGAAGATGAATCTTTAGTATTTCATGAACAATTTTTTTTTTTAATTCATCCTCTTTAAAAGTTTCTCCTTCCTCAGTTGGACATTTATTCAAATCAAACCCAACATCAGCAGAAAGATTTAAATCAATATTTAATGGTTCTTTTTCTTCTTCTTTAAAAGTCTCTCATTTCTCATCTTGAGAATCAACACCAAAAGAGTCTTCAACTCTCTCTTCAAATGACATTTTCTCCTCTTCTATATGTTGAAAAACTTCATCATGTGATATATTTGGGTCTTGTGAATCAAATTCAAAAGTATCCTCAAGTATCTCTTCAAATGACTCTTTCTGCATTTTTTTAGCAAATGTAGTTTTCTGTATCAAAATTTGTTTTATACGTAAAAGGTGAATACGGGTACATATATAATAAGATATAAGCACTAAGAAGATGCATATTTATTGGTAAAAAAAATGGTGCATATTTATTGAAAAAAGTATTAGTATTTATGATTGAACTATTAAATTTAAGTAGGAAATATTTATTATAAGGATGTATATGGAAAAACTTATCAAATATATTTTGGATTTGTAAAAGATCAATTATTTTGAAACAAAAATAATAAATTAAATTTACCAAAAAAAAAGGGAGGGATTATTTGACACTTAATTTATTTCAGGATTTGTTTGTGTCAGGGGATTTGATCAACAAACACGTGCACCTCGTCGTCTTACTTCTAGATTGCACAGAAAGTTAGCAGATGTAGATGAGAAAAAAAGGAAACGACAGTGATAGGACATGGTGACAAGATCCCACCAAGTCATTATATTGGGGAGGATTTTTTAAGAAATAAGTTTGGTTTGTCTTAGTATAGATTCAAATGAATTATTTTTTATTATGGGTATTTATTTTGGTCTTTTCATATTTTTGTATTTCTCTTTATTATTTTTTATTAATATTTAGGTGTGCTATATATGATTGATAGGAGTTTTCATGCCAAACTAATTGTGATCATCTTTTCTATTGTGATCACTTTGTATGACTTAGTCTTTTATAAAAAAAAATCTTAAAGGAGATAAGTGATGTGACACCCTTACTCGGGTCATCACATGGTTACCCGTTTGCGGAAATAAAACTTAATTTGCTGGTTGCTTTCGGAAAATAATGTTTTCTCAATGTTCATCCTTTCAAAATATGGTGATAATTTTTTTTTCTTTTTAACCTTATAACAACAACAACGTAATCAAATCACACTTAAATACATAATGTATATAAGTCATACAACTATACTGCCTCATATGTCTTCATACCTAGATCATTATCAGTTTTATTCTCCTAAACACAATATATCAAAATAGGACCTAAGCTGGTCGTAACTAACAGACACTACCGCCAACTGGAGCAAAGACAAAGATGCCTCGAACTATACAGCCTTCTCCTTTTTGTAGAGATCTCATCCCTTGTGCGACTCTGATATGTTTGTAAGGGTGAGACGCCAATATATGGATTTAACAAAATAACTAAATGCTTGCACAAAAGAAGACACATGCACATATACATAAACATCTCAATTACAGCATACAGTTTATCAGTGGGTTTCACACCCCAAACATCAACATTGGAAAACTATGCATGAACTCTTCTATACATCATCTAAACATTCACACCTAATCTCATGAGATATCCCAACAAGTAATGAGTTGATCAGACTCCCAAGCACGCAGCCGGGAACACCGGCACGCAGCCGAAACGAGAATACCGAGGCACGCAGCGAACGGAGAATACCAGGCACGCAGCCAGAACAGAATACCAGGCACGCAGCCAGAATAGAACACCAGGCACGCAGCCAGAACAGAACACCAGGCACGCAGCCAGAACACAGGCACGTCTGCCAATGCATGCAAAACATTTTTGTTTCATTCTTTTCTTTGTGTTCAATCTTTCTTTGCCAAAGCTCAAAATGGCTTACGACCCACATAGTTTTAAAACACCCTTAAAACTTTTATTACAACACAGGACCTCACAGTCCGAGTGCTCAATCACGACACCTCTCGACCTTGCAATCAGTCTTAGGTTTGTGGTAATAGAAAACATCTTAAATGTTTAAACACAGTATACACCACGTATACAGTAGACACCAAGTCTACAGGACCTCAAAGTCCAAAGGACCCCAAGTCCATAACAACAAAGAACCTTAGTACCACGACGTCTCGGTTACTAAGTTCAACACCACTTTCAACACGGTTAAATCAACTTTTGATTTTCAGAAATTCTTTTCCAAGGTAGAAATTCATTATAAAATCCTTAAATAATAAAAACTTAGTTTTTCATAAACCAATGAGTCACTTGAGGTTTATTCTCCTCAAAATATGCACTGCCGTTTCAAAAATACTTGCTGTCTACACTTTTCCAAATTTGCCGTCAAATATTATTTTTAAGGCTTTTTAATCCAAAACTTAACTTTTTCCACTTAATTAATTTTCTAAAATCATGATTAACTTATTTTCACCAATTAATTTCATAAAAGAATATTTTGTAATATTCGGGTTTTTCTTAGGTAAAAATTAGCATTGGAAAAATATTTTCACATTTAGGCTCTAATTGTGACTCATAAATTACTTTTACACTAACAAATCATTAAAATAATAATATTTCTCAAAACTCATTATTTTTCCAAAATAATATTTTCCACTATTATTATATTCCAACATTTCCCATAAAACGTTGAATATAATTTTCACACTTATTAAAGTTTTTATCATTTAATCGGTTGTGCAGCGACCACTTTGTCGGGCTTCTCAAACAACACTCACAAACAACAGTCAATAACAATTATCATAATTATACCACCAGGCAGATCATGCATCATAGCACTATAATATACAACTGCAGATAATTAAATAAATTAAAAGCGGATCAATCACCGATACCGAGATAAACAACATAAACAATTAATCACAACCACATATAAATCATATCAACCACACTACAAGCAAATAGTTATTGAGAAAAATCCCTCGGTAAGCTCCCCTTACCTCTCGAAGAACTTAGCTTCCGATTTAAGACTTTGTCGCGAACTGGGAACCGTCAACGCACGTACACGATAATCTAGTTTATCCTTCATTAAACATAATACTCAATCAACAAACAAACAACTAAATCAAGCCTAAAATCCTACATGTTGGTTTCGGCCAAGGGCTGACTTTGGGGTTAGAAATCTCTAAAATTTCTAAACTCTTGGATTAATGATTCCTAGTTACTTAAAACCCTAAATCAATGATCATTGTACAAAGATTGAAATTAAATCTTCCAATCCTCAAACAATTAAATTTCAGCCATGAAAACTAAATTAGCTTAGAGACCTTGATTCATTTCAAACAACATAGATCCAATACCTACATAGCTTATAAGATTGGATCATGTAAAGAAAATGAACAAAATCCTTCCCCCACCAAGACATAGGTTCGGCCTCTTTAGGTTAACTAGGAACGAAAATTTATTTTTATGCACACTCTTGGATCTTGAATATATAGAGGATAATAGGATCATAGAAATTGGTTTCACATTTTTAGGATTTTTCTATGATGTACTATGATTTTTCAAAGTTCTAGATCTAGAAATTGGAAAGGATGATCAAGGCTTTAAATCATGAAAGTAAATGAAGAACATGATGTTAAACAAGGAAGATGAGAAAGGTTTACCTCTTGGAATCAAGAAATGAGCAAGAAATCTCCTACTTCCTTCACAAAATCAAGCTATGGCAACTTAGGAGTTTTAATGGAAAATGGCAAAGTTGATGAAGAAGATGAAGTGCTCCTTAAATAGGTGTGAAGTTGGGCCTCTTGGCAGCCTTGAGGACGTGGGTTTCAAGGGCAAAAGGGTCAATATGCCAAAAATCCAAGGACAAAGGTGTAATCTTGCTTTAGGTTAATTTGTAATTAAAATCAACCATAAGGGCATAATGGTCATTTCCCTAAAAAGTAATCATGACCATGAGGAGTCATCCCATGACTCACCCCTTGTGACTCATCATGATTTGACATCCTATTTATCCGTTAGCTGGTCCCGAAAATCCCGTTTTCGCCTAGTCGTTTACCCGATTTCGTATAACGCCCGCATAATATATTTTAATTCACTTTTAAGTGAAAAATTTTTAAAATAGCCAAATAAGTTGGAAACTTCATAAAAATCTTAATTGTTTCGTTCACGAGTCAAAATTAGGTCATTTGAGCAAAGAAAATCTTCATCATCAATAAATCGCAGACCGGTTTCAATCAATTTTTGACCCAAAATTTTACCGTATACTTATAAAAATAAGTATCATATGAATATGACTATGGTTTTCCAAATATCATTTTCTAAGTTTCAGATAAAAATATAAACATTTATTTATATTTATACCGATCTTAGAAAGCGGAAAAATCGGGGTGTTACAGACTACCCCTCTTAAAAAAATTTCGTCCTCGAAATTTCGTGACACGAAGCTAGACAGGAATGAAAGATCCCAAAGCCTTACTTTCTCAAGAAAGTATATAAAAGAATTTCATCAATCTGCTAAGAATACAAGAATGTTATGTGCATAAAGATTCTTTAACAAATTCAGGGAAGTAAAAATGTATGATCGGTACACTTTTACAAACATGAATCTAAGAAAGTTTCTCCTTTCACAAGAACATAACAATTTTAAAAGGATAGCAATCCGATAAAATACGGACTGGGTCACTTTCCCCAATGGTAGAAGTAACTTGACTTGTTAAGAAGTGTCTATCCCGAACAAAATAGGACAGTCCAAACATACTAAATTTCACAATGACCAATTGAATAGTTGAAATTTGAAACAATCATATCATGATAATCACAGAAATAAGTAATTTCAACATATCCACACACAATCCATCGAAACAAGTATGAATTGTACCCGAATTAAAATAGTATAGTTAAGAGGTTACCGTTATGGTTTGAAGTTTCAGCTCCCCACACACTATATACTCTACCCGTAGTCTTTGGCTTGACAGCATTGGTGTTATTGACAGTCGATCCACGCCTTGGCGCATTGCATTCCTTCGCCCAATGTCCCATTTGACCACAGTTGAAACACTTAGCTCCCTTTGGTGCATTGCAATTCTTTGCCAAATGTCCCACTTGACCACAGTTGAAACACTTAGCTCCCCTCACAGGGCAAGTATCCAACATATGTCTTGTATCTCCACAACTGAAACACCTTCTAACTTGACTTCGATTTTGATTATTTTGGCCACTACTCCCCGTTGCAACAAAATTCGAATGATGTTGTTGTATATTCTGGTCATTCCCTGGCGGTTGGAAATAAGGTTTTCTCTGCACTTGCTTTTCTCCCTGATTCTCAGATTGATCCTTGGATCTAGTGGGTCCTCCAACATTTCCCTTATCATTTCTTCCTTTCCTCATTTGCTCAATCTTCCGACTCATTTCGACTAAAGCTTGAAAAGTTCGAAGTTGCAGAGGTAAGACAGACTCCTTAATCTCAAACCTTAAGCCCGCTTCAAACCTCTCACATTTCCAACTCTCGTTGGGTTGTGCTTGAAAGAAACGGAAGTATTTGGCAAGTGATTCAAACTTAGCCGCATACTCTCCCACAGACATGTCTTGTTGTTGTAATCCCAAAAATTCTTGTTCTTTCTCGATCCTAACGCTCTCCGGAAAATACTTGTCCATGAATGCAGTTCGGAAAATGTTCCAGGTAATTTCCTGATGATCAGCTTCAAGCAGTTGTTGAACACCCTTCCACCAATACTCTGCATCTCCTATCAGCAGGAAAGCAGCATAAGTAACCCTAACTTCTGCCGGCGTGACTACCAACTCGAAGATTTTCTCCAGCTCCTGAATCCACAAATCAGCCTTCTCATGATCCGCATTCAGACCAAACTGTGAAGGATTTTGACTTCGAAACGCAATCAAAGCCTTGCCTTCCGCAGCTTGCAGATTCTGAACATTCATAGCTGCAGTTTGATTTGCAATCGCCGCTGCCACATGTTCCATTGCTTGAGCCGCATAATCCATTCCTTCTTCATACTCCTCATTCATGTTACCACGACCGTCAACACGTCCACCTCTACGGCCTCTTCCTCGACCGCGTCTACTTCCTCGTCCACGTCCACCTTCTGGTGCTGGTTCCATAACTGACCTGTAGAACAAAATCAGTTAGACTGCAACCAGAAAATGAAACGTGCATTGGTGTCTTAACACACATTACTTCTAAGAACTAGTTCAAACAAAACTTAACTCAAAGAAAACACAACGTCAACACAACAGACCTATTCCCCAAAGATCCCGAAAGACTCGACCAGCTCTGATACCACTAATGTGACACCCTTACTCGGGTCATCACATGGTTACCCGTTTGCGGAAATAAAACTTAATTTGCTGGTTGCTTTCGGAAAATAATGTTTTCTCAATGTTCATCCTTTCAAAATATGGTGATAATTTTTTTTTCTTTTTAACCTTATAACAACAACAACGTAATCAAATCACACTTAAATACATAATGTATATAAGTCATACAACTATACTGCCTCATATGTCTTCATACCTAGATCATTATCAGTTTTATTCTCCTAAACACAATATATCAAAATAGGACCTAAGCTGGTCGTAACTAACAGACACTACCGCCAACTGGAGCAGCACAGCATGCCTCGAACTATACAGCCTTCTCCTTTTTGTAGAGATCTCATCCCTTGTGCGACTCTGATATGTTTGTAAGGGTGAGACGCCAATATATGGATTTAACAAAATAACTAAATGCTTGCACAAAAGAAGACACATGCACATATACATAAACATCTCAATTACAAAGATACGAGTTTATCGAGTGGGTTTCACACCCCAAACATCAACATTGGAAAACTATGCATGAACTCTTCTATACATCATCTAAACATTCACACCTAATCTCATGAGATATCCCAACAAGTAATGAGTTGATCAGACTCCCAGGCACGCAGCCAGAACACCAGGCACGCAGCCAGAGCAGAATACCAGGCACGCAGCGAGCGAAAATACCAGGCACGCAGCCGAACGAGAATACCAGGCACGCAGCGAGAATAGAACACCAGGCACGCAGAGCGAGCAGGAACACCAGGCACGCGCCGAACACGGCACGCCTCGCCAATGCATGCAAAACATTTTTGTTTCATTCTTTTCTTTGTGTTCAATCTTTCTTTGCCAAAGCTCAAAATGGCTTACGACCCACATAGTTTTAAAACACCCTTAAAACTTTTATTACAACACAGGACCTCACGGTCAGGAGTGCTCAATCACGACACCTCTCGACCTTGCAATCGCGTCTTAGGTTTGTGGTAATAGAAAACATCTTAAATGTTTAAACACAGTATACACCACGTATACAGTAGACACCAAGTCTACAGGACCTCAAAGTCCAAAGGACCCCAAGTCCATAACAACAAAGAACCTTAGTACCACGACGTCTCGGTTACTAAGTTCAACACCACTTTCAACACGGTTAAATCAACTTTTGATTTTCAGAAATTCTTTTCCAAGGTAGAAATTCATTATAAAATCCTTAAATAATAAAAACTTAGTTTTTCATAAACCAATGAGTCACTTGAGGTTTATTCTCCTCAAAATATGCACTGCCGTTTCAAAAATACTTGCTGTCTACACTTTTCCAAATTTGCCGTCAAATATTATTTTTAAGGCTTTTTAAGCCAAAACTTAACTTTTTCCACTTAATTAATTTTCTAAAATCATGATTAACTTATTTTCACCAATTAATTTCATAAAAGAATATTTTGTAATATTCCGGAATTTCTTACGTAAAAATTAGCAGTGCAAAAATATTTTCACAGTTTCGCTCTCATTGTGACTCATAAATTACTTTTACACTAACAAATCATTAAAATAATAATATTTCTCAAAACTCATTATTTTTCCAAAATAATATTTTCCACTATTATTATATTCCAACATTTCCCATAAAACGTTGAATATAATTTTCACAGCTTATTAAAGTTTTTATCTGTTTAATCGGTTGTGCACTGACCACTGTCAGGCTTCTCAAACAACACTCACAAACAACAGTCAATAACAATTATCATAATTATACCACCAGGCAGATCATGCATCATAGCACTATAATATACAACTGCAGATAATTAAATAAATTAAAAGCAGATCAATCACCGATACACAGATAAACAACATAAACAATTAATCACAACCACATATAAATCATATCAACCACACTACAAGCAAATAGTTATTGAGAAAAATCCCTCAGGTAAGCTCCCCTTACCTCTCGAAGAACTTAGCTTCCGATTTAAGACTTTGTCGCGAATCTGGGAACCGTCAACGCACGTACACGATAATCTAGTTTATCCTTCATTAAACATAATACTCAATCAACAAACAAACAACTAAATCAAGCCTAAAATCCTACATGTTGGTTTCGGCCAAGGGCTGACTTTGGGGTTAGAAATCTCTAAAATTTCTAAACTCTTGGATTAATGATTCCTAGTTACTTAAAACCCTAAATCAATGATCATTGTACAAAGATTGAAATTAAATCTTCCAATCCTCAAACAATTAAATTTCAGCCATGAAAACTAAATTAGCTTAGAGACCTTGATTCATTTCAAACAACATAGATCCAATACCTACATAGCTTATAAGATTGGATCATGTAAAGAAAATGAACAAAATCCTTCCCCCACCAAGACATAGGTTCGGCCTCTTTAGGTTAACTAGGAACGAAAATTTATTTTTATGCACACTCTTGGATCTTGAATATATAGAGGATAATAGGATCATAGAAATTGGTTTCACATTTTTAGGATTTTTCTATGATGTACTATGATTTTTCAAAGTTCTAGATCTAGAAATTGGAAAGGATGATCAAGGCTTTAAATCATGAAAGTAAATGAAGAACATGATGTTAAACAAGGAAGATGAGAAAGGTTTACCTCTTGGAATCAAGAAATGAGCAAGAAATCTCCTACTTCCTTCACAAAATCAAGCTATGGCAACTTAGGAGTTTTAATGGAAAATGGCAAAGTTGATGAAGAAGATGAAGTGCTCCTTAAATAGGTGTGAAGTTGGGCCTCTTGGCAGCCTTGAGGACGTGGGTTTCAAGGGCAAAAGGGTCAATATGCCAAAAATCCAAGGACAAAGGTGTAATCTTGCTTTAGGTTAATTTGTAATTAAAATCAACCATAAGGGCATAATGGTCATTTCCCCTAAAAAGTAATCATGACCATGAGGAGTCATCCCATGACTCACCCCTTGTGACTCATCATGATTTGACATCCTATTTATCCGTTAGCGGGTCCCGAAAATCCCGTTTTCAGCTCCGTCGTTTACCCGATTTCGTATAACGCCCGCATAATATATTTTAATTCACTTTTTAAGTGAAAAATTTTTAAAATAGCCAAATAAGTTGGAAACTTCATAAAAATCTTAATTGTTTCGTTCACGAGTCAAAATTAGGTCATTTGAGCAGTAAAATCTTACTGTCAATAAATCGCAGACCGGGTTTCGTCTGAATTTTTGACCCAAAATTTTACCGTATACTTATAAAAATAAGTATGATATGAATATGACTTTGGTTTTCCAAAAATCATTTTCTAAGTTTCAGATAAAAATATAAACATTTATTTATATTTATACCGATCTTAGAAAGCGGAAAAATCGGGGTGTTACAAGTGACATCAAATTTTTGCAGGGCACAATAACAACGTGCAATTCTCTTCGTTTTCAGGTTCTATTATTTCCAAATATACGCATTGTTTATAGAATATTATTAACAATATATATAATACTTGCTACTTGTGAAAGAAGTTTTTCAAAATTAGAATTGTTTAAATCTTATCTTAGATCAAAATTTTACAAGATAGATTGAATGGGTTAGCCATGCTATCTATTAAGACTGAAATGTCAGAATTACTTGAATATAAAACTTTGAAAAATGATTTTGCAGCTCAAAAGAACAGAATAATAATATAATGATATTAATTAAGTTTCTCTAATAGTTTTCCCTGATCTGTTTGGATTGATGGAATATGATGGAATCGAGTGGTATGGAACAAGATTCCATTATTTGGATTTTTAAAAAAATGAATGGAATGGAACCTGGTGAGATGCATTTCATCCCATTCCATCGTCTCCTCTTATTTTTCCTCTCCTCAATTTTGGGGTATATCATGGAATCCTCAATTTCAGGGTATATCATGAAATCATTTCTCCTAATTAATTAATTATTACTCATTTAGCTCTATTCTATTAAAATTGTATACATTGTTACACATATTAACGAAAAGTAAACGAGTCTCTTCTTCGTCCTCTTTGGTCCACTCGACGCACTCTTCAACTCAAAGAATAAAAGTTTGATAAAATGCATTTTTTTTAATAACACTTGCTTTTGGGATGCAACACGTTGTAACAACAACTTGGATTTAGAATCACCAAAGCAAATTAGCAATAGTTTGATTACATATTATATTGTAAAAAGTTTGTAGGTTCTGTGATGTCTGCTTCTTGTATATTCCTATAGCATATCAAATGGAAGTATTGAGTGAAGTTGGGAAGAAAAAAAAAACAGAAACCGGTAAACCTTTTATATCACTAATTTAAAAAAAACAAAAACAAAGAATCATGTAATTCGGTAAAGAATACCTAAACAGGAAGAATATAATAGTCAAATAATTTGGATAATTTAATCATTGGTAATCTTTATCTTTATATATACTGAGGCTGTGATAAAATATTCCCTCCAAAACTGAGGGTATTATTGTAACTTAAGTTAATTAGTTCTAATAAAAGCATTTATTTTTATTGTTCTTATTAAATTAAATTAATTTTAGTAGATTTCGAGGGTCATAATTGTAGCCTAACTGCAATTGCTCCTTCCAAGGTTCAGAAATAGCACGCACAGGTTCTTACTGTCGTCGTTTTCGTAACGTCTAGGATTGGGAACAGTGGAGAAATTAAGGCACCACAATTTAAATTTAAATTGTATAATGTTGAGCCCCATCATTCCTCATTTGTGTCGTTCTAAAACCAACGCGCATAAAGTTTAAAATGATAATGGAGGCTGGTGTATGTTTTATTATCTCTAGGGCACGTTTTCAGCCCCTCTCTTTGTCATTGTAACACCCCTTGGGCATTATATGACTAACTTAATTTCGTAAAAACATATTACAATAAAATAATAGCTGGTTTGCTTTTGGAAAATGATTTATATACATGTACTTAAGTACCGATATATTATTTTTACAAAAATTTCGACAGAGTCTCCTCTGTAATTTGAACATCCCAAAATAAACACACCTGCTAAAACATTTATATTTTCATCCCAAAAGAAAGGCTCTCCGAACCATAAACATACATACACATAACAGTAATCCAATAAAAGACTCTGAGAGTCATTATACCTATTAATATGACTTTCTCCAAATAAAATTTACTCGATAAACTAAGTTGGTCGCACTAAAAGATATTCATGGGGAAGACCCCATGGTTCTCACCATTATAACTAACATCAGACATCTTCAAGGATTAGGACTAATATCCCCGAGTGAAGCTGGGAACTTCTCTGCAACCTCTGTATACTCAAACCCAAAATACCACAAAATAAACCAAACAGAAATAATGCAAAGGTGAGATACTGACATATGAGTTTTATCATAGCAGTCACATACACGAATCTCACACAATGACATACAATATATCATAACCATAAACACAGGGATCCAATCCCGACAATCAAATGCATTTTTGTAAATCATTTCATGTCACTTCAATATTCACTATCTAGTTCACTATCTCTGGAGATCCTAACTTCCCTTCGTCGAGCAATGATTAGGCTGCGATACCCTTAACACAATTGTCTCAAGAGATCGGCCTCTAAATTTAGGTCCGGCTCCAATTGTTCAGGGAATATCACGATGGAGCACCTAAAATAATATTGGAATAGTTCCCTATTGAGTACATTCGTGTCGGGTAACCGAATTCCACGACCCGAGGTTGCAAGGCCCCAAGTATTCGCTGGATTTTCGAAGCCCGAATGTCCCTAAGACCCAAAGACCCTAAAATTTATATTTGGTCCGTAACTAACCAATTTACCCAATTCACCCCTCTGTGAAATTGTAGCTCGAATACACAATGGCACGTCTGCCACAACGGCATAAAAGCCTGACTATGCATGTAAAACAAAGTGTTCGCATTTTCATTTTTCTTTTTCCCATCGTTCTTTCCTCGTCAAGGCTTACGCTCTCGACTACTTTTAAATCAAGTGTTAAATTAAACTTTAATACTCTCATAGGATTTTATCAATAAAATCCATGATTCACAATTCCCTTCACAACCGAACACTATTCCGACGTCTCGGAATTCTAGGTTCTATATTTCCTCGAAACTAGAATAGGAACTCTAGCCCGTCAATCCGGAACACTAGGTCCTTTCTACTTTCTCAAAACAAGAACTCTAGCCCGTCAATCCGGAGCACTAGGTCCTTTCTTTTCTTCAAAACTCAAAACAAGAACTCTAGCCCGTCAATCTGGAGCACTAGGTCCTTTCTTTTCCTCAAAACTCAAAACAAGAACTCTACCCCGTCAATCCGGAGCACCAGGTCCTTTCTTTTTCACTCTCTTTCAGAGGTTTTCGTTTAGTGAATACTAAATCGAAAAACAAAAGTTCAAGAGTTTCCAAATTTTGTGTCATAAATACTTTTCGTTCTTAGAAATACTATTTCACTAAAACTGTTATATTTTAGAAATTCGTTTTCTGAAAACTTAGGAAACCACTGAAACCTTTTCTCAACTTAGAACCAAATACAAAACTCTTGTAAATAGATTTATCAAAGGGAGCATTTTCTCTAAATGTTACCATTTTTGAACAACTTTTGGTAAAACCTAAAAGAAAATCTTTGTTTCAAAAGACTTTTATTTTCAAAAATTCTTTAAACCTTTTCATGAATTTTGATATTTCCCATTTTCTTTATTTCCTAACTTTGTTCTATCTTCACACTTTCATCATTTAGGATTTCTTCTCATTTCCAAAGAAAACAAAACACCACTTTTTCGATATTTCTGAGTTAAGGTACTTTAATGTATTAATCTTGATTAACAAGCAATGACCAGTGTCATGCCATCAGCCAATCACAGTCAAGCAAAACAGTAATATAATCAACAAACAATAACATTGAAACTCCAATCAAACTCTAAACAATTCAAGCAAGACATCATTACAAAGATAAAATTAACATACATTCAAACACGACAATAAGTATGTAACTACTAAAACTCTTCAGGCAAACTCCCTTTACCTCTCGAAGAACTTAGCTTCCGATTTAAAACTTTGTCGTGAATCCGGAAACCGTCAACTCACATACACGATAATCTAGCTTGTCCTTCATCAAAAATAACACTCAATCAACAAACAAACAACTAAATCAAGCCTAAAATCATACATGTTGGTTTCAGTCAAGGGCTGACTTTGGGGTTCAAAATCCTTAAAATTTCTAAACTCTTGGATTAGTGATTTATAATCACTTAAAACCCTAAATCAATGATCATGGCATAAAGATTGAAATTAAATCTTCCAATCCTTCAACAAATGATTTTCGGTCATGACCATTAAAATGGTTTAGAGACTCTAATTTAACTCAAACAACATAGATCTAATACCTATATAGCTTAGAAGATTGAATCTTGTAAAGAGAATGAACAAAATCCTCCTCCCCCACATAACCCCGGGTTCTTCCTCCTTAGGTTAAATAGGTTCGAAAACTTTGTTTGATTCAACCTTCTAGATATAGAATATAGAGGTAATACTAGGATTATAGAAATTGGTTTCATATTTTTAGGATTTTTCTATGATTTATGGTGATTTTTCAAAGTTCTAGATCTAGAAACTTAAAAGTGATGAACATAGATGAAATAGACTTTGAATCATGAAACTTATTGAAGAACATAGACATGATTAGGGAAGGAGAATAGGATTCACCTCTTGAAGATCAAAAACAAGTGAAGATCTTAGGACTTGCTTCACACAATCAAGCTATGTAACTTAGGAGTTTTAATGGAAAATGGCAAAGTTGATGAAGAAGATGAAGATTGCATTTTATAGAAGTGAAAATGGGCTTCTTTACTGCCTAGGGTCGTGGCCTTTGAGGGGTAAAAGGGTCCAACACACAAAAATTCAAGGACAAAGTAGTAATCTCACAAAATGGCATTTTTGTCGTATTATGACAACGTAAGGACAAAATGGTCATTTCCCAAAAAGAAATCATGACCAAGATGTGGTGAGAAATGAGTGAGGATGTGACTGATTTGTGTCCACAAATTTTGGGGCAAACTTGTCATTTCGATGAAAGTTCAAGGGTAAAATCGTCTAAGGGCAAAACGGTCTTTACACTAGTTTAAAGAAATATCTAGATATTTTGAAATTTAATCATGACAAAGGTGAGTCATAAGTGGTGACTCACCCTACTCACCACAACCATGTGACATGTGTCCCTCGGTGGCCCGGTGTCCGGTTCAGTCTCTGTAGTTCCGTTTCCGACTCCGTTATTCTCCCGATTTAGGTTTTACGCCCGAATCGAGTATAATAACATATTTATTTTGAAAATTTTAAAAATAACTTATATCATTGGAAATGATATATAAACGCTATCCATTTCGTTCACGGGTCAAAATTAGGTTTTCTGATCAGTAAAATCTTACTGTCAGTGAAAACGCAGACCGGGTTCCGTCTGAATTTTCAACCAAAAATTTCACCGTATACTTATAAAAGTAAGTATGATATGAATATGACTTTGGTTTTCCCAAAATCATTTTCTAAGTTTCAGAAAAAAAATATAAACATTTATTTATATTTATACCGATCTTAGAAGTGAAAAAATTGGGGTGTTACAATACTACCCCACTAAAAAAAATTCATCCTCGAAATTTCGTGACTCGAAACTTGACAGGATCTTGTAATTACATCATAATCCCAAGATCCTACTTTATACTTCTTGTATTCACTTTCCCTTTGATGGCTTACCCAACTTAATAACGAAATTCATACTTAGTCTTCGTTCTATTTATCCTCAATATCAAATCACTTATCCTCAATTCATACTCTCCCTCATTGATACTTAACCTCTTGTACATGAAAGAATAATTAAAACTCAATCCCTTCTTCATTCAATATTAATCTATTAGAAAAACTTTCCTCTACATCTTTAGCTCTCACTTTTGCCCCAAGATTTAACTATGATATACATTCCTCTCACATGACAAGCAAAATCAAACTTAATCACTTTGAATTCTCAATTTCTGGTTCACTAGAAAAACTGTATTCCTTATATCTAACTCTCACAGTTATTACTAAGATCAAACTAAATTTACCATAATATGCATCATTTCCTACTCAAGGTATTCAGTCCTTTTAGGTGTAGCCTACTCTTCTAGGTTATATCAAATTCACACATTTCAATCTTAAAGAACATGATTACTCTCCTTCATGTAACTACAACCAAAAAAAATAATCACCTCAATTTGAATTATCCAAAATCATAAGTCTTGAACTTTTCTAACGACTTAGTTTTATTCCAGAACTCCTTTTTATTGCTCTTGTTCAGCATTAGAGAAAAAAACTACTATAGACACTTTACCGTAAATCTCCAGACTCATACAACTAATCTCAACTACAAACCTTAATCATTACCCTACATTCCTTTAACGATATTCTGCTTCGATCAACATTTGATTTATAATAGTTGCCTCACTCACTGGTATTGATTTTAAAGGATTCACATCTTACTAGTCATAACTATACCAAAACAAAACTTTCGTTACTTCTTGTCCATCCGGCTAAAGCGATGATCGTAGTCAAATACTACACTTACTCCCAAACCAACCTCCTAAAGATCGTATCATTTTCTCACTCACCCACTGGAGTTGAGAATGATCCTTTGAGCTTAGCCTCAACTTGGTCCTCAACACTTAGAGCAGACCTTACCGACAACGTTGGTAAACTTCGGGTCTTACTTTGAAACGATACTTGAAAATACTCCATGAATCATGTTCAGTCCTCTGATACCCACTTCATTTAGCTTCTCTGCTTCATAGTGGATCTTAATATATAAGAAATGTGTTGAATTCATCAACGTGTACAATCACTCGAACTAATTAAAACTTTTGAAGATACTCGGTAACCCACGACAACATTGATTGCGATGCCAACACCTCAACTAGGAATGTCTCAAATGTCAATTACATTCTTCTTCGTACTCAACTAACTCGATATCGTGATGTGAATCAATTAACCATCCTCATAACTTATAAGATGGGTCACACGTCAATGACGCTTGGAAAAGATATAGGTTAAAATTGATCCAAAGAAACAAGTTCTATCGAACTACAACAAGACTTGGCCTTAAAAAGATTACGAAAAGAAATTTTTCAAGGAAGGAATTTTCTTGGTCTCACTTTCACAAGAAAGCATAGAGAAGAATTTTATCAATTTGAGAGATACTTGAGTGTCCAATATGTAAAAAGATTCTTCAATAGGATCGTGAGTGTCAAAATGCCCGGTACATTCTTACAAACATGACTCTACTAAAGTTCCTCATTCCATACAAACTTCCAGTGAATCAGGAAATCACAAGATGGATAATTTCCAACACCAAGATGATTACTTCTTAATATAAGGAATTTATAAAATGACGATTTAAAAGCAAAACAGTCTGGTCAAAAATCGGGATGGGATCACATCTACCAAAAGTAGAAGTGACTAGACTAAGTTTCATCAAGAAACTTCTGTTACCACCGAGTTATCTGTGTTATAACTCAAGAAATACTCGTAACAAATTCTTTCAACGAAATGTGAAAATATCCAGGCTAGTGAATATTACCAAATCAACCCATTCAAATGTCTAATACACTGAGGGCTATTCAGAAGTGTGAGTACAAATTCTCACATACAAGGAATTCCATTAGGGCATATTGAAATTACGGATTAGCATAACCAATGCATGAGTCCTGACAACTTTCCAATCAAATTCAGAAAAGTCTGCTTGACATGTACAAACTTGGTCACTGTGATTGTTTAATACAACCATAGGGACTCTAGGGACAATTGTCAACTTACTAGTCCATAAGGAATCAAATAGAACAGTTAAGAGTTTCTTAATCAAGAGACACTCATCTAAGGTTGAAAATTCAAATCGACTTGCCTTGGTTCCAACAAGTACACAGGTCTTTCCAAACACACTTAGTATGGTCACTCTGAATCGGGCACGATCACGAACAACTTGACCAGTCTCTCAGGCATACTAAGAGTTGATCTTTCCTCATAAGCTGAGTCAACGGCTCCAAAAATCTTTAATCAGACCTCACTCCAATATGGTGCTAATTCGTCCTCAACTCGATCTTTGATTAGACAACATCTCCTCTTAATCGATCTATCAAATCAACTAACGGTGGAGAATACTTGTTATTAATCGTCACCTTGTTGAGTTGTCAGAAATCCACTCGGATTCTCAAACCATCACACCACATTGGTGTTTCCTACGAAAACACTCAGTCCAACAAGCTTCTTAAACCACAAATCTTTCAGTTGAATCGAGTCTTCTAACTCAATTAACTTTGTAAGCAACATTCTACATGAAGCAATAGAGAATCAGACCTAATCTAGAAACTAGATTGATCGAAAGTCAATATCCTTCTCTAGCAGCAAACCTAGAACATTTCCAGGGGACATTCCCGGAAAAACCTTTCGCAAACGTTAATCCTGGAACATTCTCAGCGAACAATCCTAGAAAATCTACTTTAACCAACATACCTATAATCCCACACACATTGCTTCGACAAGGAAGCAATTCCTACAAGGTCAAACCAGAGATTACACAACAAAAACATAACAGACCTATTTCCCAAGGTTCCCGAAAGACTTGACCAGCTCTGATACCACTAATGTAACACCCCCCTTGGGCATTACATGACTAACTTAATTTCGTAATAACATATTACAATAAAATAATAGCTGGTTTGCTTTCGGAAATGATTTATATACATATACTTAAGTACCGATCTATTACTTTTACAAAAATTTTGATAGAGTCTCCTCTGTAATTTCAACATCCCAAAATAAACACACCTGCTAAAACATTTATATTTTCATCCCAAAAGAAAGGCTCTCCGAGCCATAAACATACATACACATAACAGTAATCCAATAAAAGACTCTGAGAGTCATTATACCTATTACTATGACTTTCTCCAAATAAAATTTACTCGATAAACTAAGCTGGTCGCACTAAAAGATATTCATGGGGAAGGCCCCATGGTTCTCACCATTATAACTAACATCAGACATCTTCAAGGATTAGGACTAATATCCCCGAGTGAAGCTGGGAACTTCTCTGCAACCTCTGTACACTCAAACCCAAAATACCACAAAAGAAATCAAACAGAAATAATGCAAAGGTGAGATACCGACATATGAGTTTTATCATAGCAGTCACATTCACGAATCTCACACAATGACATACAATATATCATAACCATAAACACAGGGATCCAATCCCGACAATCAAATGCATTTTTGTAAATCATTTCATGTCACTTCAATATTCACTATCTAGTTCACTATCTCCAGAGATCCTAACTTCCCTTCGTCGAGCAATGATTAGGCTGCGATACCCTTAACACAATTGTCTCATGAGATCGGCCTCTAAATTTAGGTCCTACCTCAATTTTTCAGGAATATCACGATGGAGCACATAAAATAATATTGGAATAGTTCCATATTGAGTACATACGAGTCCGGTAACCGAATTCCACGACCCGAGGTTGCAAGGCCCCAAGTATTCACTAGATTTTCGAAGCCCGAATGTCCCTAAGACCCAAAGACCCTAGAATTTATATTTGGTCCGTAACTAACCAATTTACCCAATTCACCCTCTGTGAAATTGTAGCTCGAATACACAATGGCACGTCTGCCACAACGTCATAAAAGCCTGACTATGCATGTAAAACAAAGTGTTCGCATTTTCTTTTTTCTTTTTCCCATCGTTCTTTCCTCGTCAAGGCTTACGCTCTCGACTACTTTTAAATCAAGTGTTAAATTAAACTTTAATACTCACATAGGATTTTATCAATAAAATCCATGATTCACAATTCCCTTCACAACCGAACACTATTCCGACGTCTCGGAATTCTAGGTTCTATATTTCCTCGAAACTAGAATAGGAACTCTAGCCCGTCAATCCGGAACACTAGGTCCTTTCTACTTTCTCAAAACAAGAACTCTAGCCCGTCAATCCGGAGCACTAGGTCCTTTCTTTTTTTCAAAACTCAAAACAAAAACTCTAGCCCGTCAATCCGGAGCAAAACAAGAACTCTAGCCCGTCAATCCAGAGCACTAGGTCCTTTCTTTTCCTCAAAACTCAAAACAAGAACTCTAGCCCGTCAATCCGGAGCACCAGGTCCTTTATTTTTCACTCTCTTTCAGAGGTTTTCGTTTAGTGAAAACTAAATCGAAAAACAAAAGTTCAAGAGTTTCCAAATTTTGTGTCATAAATACTTTTCGTTCTTAGAAATACTATTTCACTAAAACTGTTTTATTTTAGAAATCCGTTTTCTAAAAACTTAGGAAACCACTGAAACCTTTTCTCAACTTAGAACCAAATACAAAACTCGTGTAAATAGATTTATCAAAGGGAGCATTTTCTCTAAATGTTATCATTTTTGAACAACTTTTGGTAAAACTTAAAAGAAAGTCTTTGTTTTGAAAGGAATTTTCTTTTCAAAAATTCTTTAAACCTTTTCATGAATTTCGATATTTCCCATTTTCTTTATTTCCTAACTTTGTTCTATCTTCACACTTTCATCATTTAGGATTTCTTCTCATTTCCAAAGAAAACAAAACACCACTTTTTCGATATTTCTGAGTTAAGGTACTTTAATGTATTAATCTTGATTAACAAACAATGACTAGTGTCATGCCATCAGCCAATCACAGTCAAGCAAAATAGTAATATAATCAACAAACAATAACATTGAAACTCCAATCAAACTATAAACAATTCAAGCAAGACATCATTACAAAGATAAAATTAACGTACATTCAAACACGACAATAAGTATGTAACTACTAAAAATCTTCAGGTAAACTCCCTTTACCTCTCGAAGAACTTAGCTTCCGATTTAAAACTTTGTCGTGAATCCGGAAACCGTCAACGCACGTACACGATAATCTAGCTTGTCCTTCATCAAAAATAACACTCAATCAACAAACAAACAACTAAATCAAGCCTAAAATCCTACATGTTGGTTTCGGCCAAGGGCCGACTTTGGGGTTCAAAATCCTTAAAATTTCTAAACTCTTGGATTAGTGATTTATAATCACTTAAAACCCTAAATCAATGATCATGGAATAAAGATTGAAATTAAATCTTCCAATCCTTCAACAAATGATTTTCGGTCATGACCATTAAAATGGTTTAGAGACTCTAATTTAACTCAAACAACATAGATCTAATACCTATATAGCTTATAAGATTGAATCTTGTAAAGAAAATGAACAAAATCCACCTCCCCCACATAACCCCTTGGGCATTACTTACGTAACACATGCGGAATTTAAATTAAAAGATAATTTGCTGGTGCTTTCGGAAAATAATTTATATAAGTATACAAGTGTCTGAAATTGGGTATAAAAATTTTGTCACGACTCCTAAGCCTTGATTGGCACACAGACTTGCTATCGTAGTATGGCAAGCCTATTTAATTTAAAGAATATTCTTGAATAAAAGCTAGTATTTTACGAAAATTTCGACAGAGTCTCCTCTGTAATTCGGACATCCCTGGTAAAAGAACACCTGCTAAAATAATTACATTTTCATTCCAGAATTCAAGTTACACCAAATACAATCAAGCAATAACATGCTAAAGATAGTTATATCAATTAGCTTTACAAGACCAAAAAGGAAAGTTTATGTTTTCTTTCAAAATAACGCTCTCCGAGCCATAAACATTTCATTTTAAAATAAAGGCTCTCTGAGCCATACTCATACATACTTATCAAAATAATCTAAGTCTCAAAACCCTAAGCTGGTCATTCTAAAAGTATTTCCTGAGAAGAACTCACGTGATCATTCCACAATCAAATACTTCGTCAAGCAACTAGATCTAAGTCTCTGAGTGACTTAGGAAGACTCCTCTACACATCTGTACTAAAATACCCAAGGTACGATAGCAAACCAGAAGAAACCTGATATGTTTGTAAGGGTGAGATACCGACAAATGGATATATCACACAACAACCATATACATGATACATACATCACATAATCATATAAGCAGTTAAATCATGCATATACATAACATAACAGTGTTATATCAAAGGGTCTCAAACCCGCACAGTCAATCTTTTGAAAATATGCATGACACTTCAATCATCAGGCTCTAACTTAATCTCATGAGATCACAACACCATGCTATCACTGGAGAAGATAGAGTTGGTCAAGCTCTCGCCACCGGGCTGTTGCCACCGCATCCTCGATGCACCAGGCCTCTTGGTCGACAACGCCACACGCCTAACGAAACAGCTAGCAATGTGATCGACTCTCGATACCCCCATGGGTATCCTCAATAAGCAAAGGCACGTCTGCCTGGGGAAATGCATATGAATAAAAACTTTCCTTTTAAGGTTTTTATTTGTGTAAATATTTCACTGTCAAAGCTCAAAGCTAATGACTTAACATTATTTCCCCATCACTTGAAAACTTAGAAACATAGGACACACAGTCCGAATGCTTAATCCCAACACCTAGACCGTGGCCACAGTCAAGGTTTGTGGTAATGGAAATCAATATACTTTTAGTCATGTTTTACTTATCATGCTAAGGACAATAGCCCACAACAACGGAAATCAGAACGAACTGTCCTCGATTCCGCGAATTGGACTTGAAGTCCATAACATTACGAATAGGACTTTACGGTCCCGAATTAACACTGATCCAAGATCACGTGCTAAGCATGGAAAACTAGAGGCGACGTCTCACGTCTAGATTCCTATTCTTTTAGTACTTATCTTTCATTTGACGAAAACAGTTTTCGAAATCGAAAGCCTCGATAACCTATGCTGGCTATCGGAAAGTTTCTAAATCATTTGGGAGAAAACCTTTTCTTTTGAAAATCATTTATAAAACGTTTTTGAAACACTTTTAACTTTAAAAATCCCCAATAGGATATTGTAAAATATTTTCGAAAGTTTTCACTTGAAAACACATAGTTCGAAAAGGATTTTTCTCTTGTATAACAGTAGTACACCAAAACCATTTCAACATTTAAAACAAGTACTTTAAGTTAATGAGCTTTTGGAAAAGAACACCAATCCCTTCATCTTCAAAGCTTATTAAGGTTTTTAATCCTTATAACGGTTGAGCACAGACGCACGTCTGGCTTAGCAAACTTTCAATCAACAACAGTATATATCATCAGTGCAATGCTAATATCACAGTTGAAAGCAGTTCATCACATATATGCATTTTATCATTTAGAACAAGTACAGTTCAACATCAGATAATTGCACAACAGTTCAAGTACATAAGATAATCAAGTAAGCTCAATCAACATATAACTATCCAGTTAAACACTTACACACATGCATACAATTATTGAATATCCCTAGGCAAACTCCCCTTACCTTTGAAGACAAGTAAAGGATCCTCGTCTTAATACTCACATTAGCTCCAAGAGTGTAACTATCTACTCCATCAAGCAAGCATAGCCGTGTCCAATCGTCTCAGAGAATAAATCCAATAACGCGCAACAACAAAAATCAAGAAATAAATTTCACATAATCAAACACACATTCTAACTTTATCTAAACACTTAATCTAATTACCAAACAAGGTTATTTTTAAGGAAAATCATGTTTGAAGCTCACGCTTCCTAATACCCTTTTAGGAAACTTTGTTTTGTTTAAAAGATCTTGAAAAAGAACTTTGGAAATTGACCGTGCTGTCGCCACGCGCCAAAAAGAACGAGCGATTATAAAATAATGCAGTATAGTACGACAACTTGGATCGTCTCTCAAGGACTCTTTAGGTGTTATTATTATTAACAGAAAAAGTTAGAAAAAGTTAGAATTGGGGGTTTTGAGATTGGAAACTAAATTAACAAAACAAATCAAAAACAGAGAAAAGAAACAGAGCAGTTTAAGAAAATATCAAATAAACAAAAGCGATTAACCTACTGTTCTCAGTTTCCCACTATCATTGGTTCATGCAAATCCTAAGCAAATACTAATCCCCTCCCGGTTGTAGCAACAATTAACAAACGAAAACCGCTACTACAGATGTATGTTCCTATTCTCGAAATAACAAACGGGGTTAAGCTCTCATGAACAAACGAACATGAATGAACACACGCGAAATAACAAACGCGATTATATATAGGAACATAGCATCACCGAAATAAAACAATACCACACTATATATTACTGAAATAACAAACAGAAACATATAATATGGCATTGAAAAGAGAAAAGCAACTAAACATGAATCACAGACCTCAAGTGTTAACAGAAACCAATTACAGTAGATTAATCTAGGAGACTAATTCTCCATTACAGAAATAAAACAAAAGAAGAGAAAATAAGACTAAAACTAATTAACTACTAACTGAGACTTAGCCAAAACTGACTAGCCCAGCCTAAAAAACTCCTTTTCACTCTGCCATAGAGCAGTTTATATACAACTTCTGAAATTCAAGGCCTCGCGAGGCGAATAACACGAAAGGTCTGCAACTCTTGGTCTTCTCGCGAGGCGAGCATATCTTCGCGAGGCGAACTCTTCAAATTCCCAACTGCAACGCCCGTGGCCTTCAACACGGGCAAGCCGTGATCGTCTCTGACTTTTCATGGTTGGATGACTCGCGAGGCGAGCCATTTCTTCGCGGGGCGAACCAGAGACCTTGCATTTTCTTGGAACAGTCAGCTTCGGGGTCGCGAGGCGAACAGTCTTCTCGCGGGGCGAGAAACTCCAGAATTATTCCTTTTTATTAACCTGAAAACAGAAAATAAAAGTAAATACTTTATTCACTCTAAATCAACTAAATTAACTTAAAAACAATTTACAGACTCAAAATATTACTTAGAGACAATCAAGTCTAATTTGGGTAAAAATGATATAAAATAAGCACAAAGCCAAGGTCTTTACTAGTTATAAAACCAGTCAAACAGAGGCTCATCAAAATACCCCAAACTTAAACTTTGCTTGTCCCCAAGCAAACTACACTCAAAAACTTAAAGAGACTCAAGACCTGGCAAAACATGGCAAGCTTAAGAATTCAATCAACTTTCCATAGATTTCAAGCAATTTTTCAAAAGAATTTTTCTTTCAATGTTCCCCCCTTACAAGCAAAACAATCCCCACAATCATTTATTCTAAACAATTGAGAATTTCATCATTCGTGCAATCAGAAATCTAGCGGGGGATCTAAGTTACACACAAAAGGAGATCACCAAAATCAAACAACTGCCTTCCTCACAAGGGAAATTTATGTTCACTCAATCGCTCAATTTGTGTCAGGTTATCAACAATTCACTCAATTTCACTTTTCAGAAGCACTTCCCATAAATTTGATTTTCATCTCTAAATGATTCCCACAGAAAACATGCAAGCAACATCAAAAGGTCTTTTATGGGTTGTAGTGGGGCCTGGCTAAGGGTAGGATATACAAAGGAACTAGGCTGAAGACCCTAGGAACTAAGAGAGCATAAAACATTATTTACACTTTGAAATTCACTCAAGTTCCTTTTCTCATTTTTCATTTTACTTTGGGTGACTACAACCTTTTTATTCAACACTTTTTATTTTTTATTGTTTTTTTATTTTTTTTATTTTTTTCTGCTTTTCTCTCTTTTTTTTTTCTTTTTTTTTTCTTCTTTTTTTTTCTTTTTTTTTTCTATTATTATTTTTTCTTTTTCCCAATCCCAAACAACACATTGCACCGGGTAGCCACCCCAAACTTAGTTTCTTGCACCCATTCTAAGATTACATGCTCTCCTAATCCTAAGATCGGGTTAACATGGTTTTCCAGATTTTTGGGCTTATAACATTAGGTTATCAAGAACTAACAGGCTAATAGGCTCAAAAGGGCTAACTAGGGAACATGCGTTAGGGACTGGTTATTTTAGGCTAAGTAGCTATTTACAAAGAAAATTCCTAAATCATCTGAAGCAAACACATAATCATGCAAACCAAAAAGAGATTCAAGCAAATTCAGGAAAGTGCAACTTAAAAAATGATTTCACACAGTCAAAAACATGTTGGAGGCTCAAAACCTCACCTGGACATTTTTGCAAATTGTTTAACTGAGATTCTATCCCTAGTGTGTGCTTCCTATCACCCCAAATTTATCATAAATCATGCCATTATAATAAAATCTCAAAGTTCAGTTTTCAATCATATGGGGATCATTTTTTCTAAAATTTTCAAGTCCTAGGGGGAAAACAGTCAATACATAACATGCAATCCATCTATGCAAAAATTAACCAAATCCATCAAACTTGCCATAACCAAGACACAAACACAACTCCTGAGCTTCTCAAATTATTCAGGAGCTTTATTGAAAATAAAACAGAAATAAAGTAAAGCAAAAGAAAATTAAAAAGAAGAAAGGGTTAAGAAAAACTCATTGCAGGTGGTGGTTCCACCAGGATCCCACTGCTTGTAGCATAAGTCCCACGTGGTAGCCAAAGGACTGAAATTCATTCCAAGCCTCCCTAACTTGCAGCTTTGATGCGGAGGTGAGCACTTGACAATTATAATAACTCCACCCAGTGCGGCGGACTTCTCACTCCCCTTCGGGTCACAGATGACCGCTTTCTCAACAAAATCTCCCCAATAGAAGTGGGGCTCAACCTCTTGGACCGGCCATGGTGCAAAATCCAAGGGTGCAAAATCCATCACTGGTTCCTCAGGGGGAGGTGGCAAACAGTTAGAATCGGTTACCGGTGCTGCTTCAACTTCTGCAATATCTTCATCCACTGCACTAACAAATTTTTCACCTGCTATACACGCAGAAATTTCAGCACACACCAAACATAGGTTAGAGTTAGTACATATATTACAAGAAAATGAATCAGAAAAAGTTAGAATGTCTGGGAATTCTTCACACAGTGCATCCACCCCATTACTCTCAATACATGCAATTGTTTTACTTGAATCATCTACTCCCAAAGGTTCTTCTTTATCTTCAGGCACGGGGGAGCAGATGTCCTCTTGATCCTCCCGATCCTCATTTTCTAAGTTTCCTGAAAAAAATAAACCTGCAAAACGATCTGCTTTTTCTATTTTTCCTGAAAAGTATAAACCTGTAAAACATTCTACACACAAAGCAGTTCCATCACAATAACAAGCATTAGGATCATGAGATTCAACACATAATTCATCATCAACAGAAACATTATCATCAGAATTATTTTCAAAAATAACCACTTTAGAATCTGTATGTTCCTCAAGAGGCTGTGGAGTTAGCATTGCAGCTGAGTTGGCGGTAACTTGATCAATTAGAGCCCACAACTTCTGAGATTCAGCTTGGTCCCTCTAGTATTCAGCCTCCATCTTCTGTTGAAATTCCTCTATCATCCGTTGAGTTTGCTCGGCCATTTGTTGCCTCAGTCCTTCCATATTTGCACTTATCTCGTGCAATCATCCTGCTTGCACAGTCCTCTAGGAAGGTTCGGAAGGTGCAGAGGTGGTCACTTGGCTAGGATAGTATGGTGGTGGCTCACTAAAATTAGGATAATACATGCAAGGTGGTGATTCATAATAAACATTCGGCAAATATCCATACATGTAATTATCCATGGCAATCAAACATCCAGACAAAGCAGTCAGAACTAATTCAGGAATGCAAAAGTTTTTTTTTTTTTAAATGTAACTTTCTGCTAATAACAACAAACAATAGTCCCCAGCAACGGCGCCAAATTTTTGACCGCGCTGTCGCCACGCGCCAAAAAGAACGAGCGATTATAAAATAATGCAGTATAGTGCGACAACTCGGATCGTCTCTCAAGGACTCTTTAGGTGTTATTATTATTAACAGAAAAAGTTAGAAAAAGTTAGAATTGGGGGTTTTGAGATTGGAAACTAAATTAACAAAACAAATCAAAAACAGAGAAAAGAAACAGAGCAGTTTAAGAAAATATCAAATAAACAAAATCGATTAACCTACTGTTCTCAGTTTCCCACTATCATTGGTTCATGCAAATCCTAAGCAGATACTAATCCCCTCCCGGTTGTAGCAACAATTAACAAACGAAAACCGCTACTACAGATGTATGTTCCTATTCCCGAAATAACAAACGGGGTTAAGCTCTCATGAACAAACGAACATGAATGAACACACGCGAAATAACAAACGCGATTATATATAGGAACATAGCATCACCGAAATAAAACAATACCACACTATATATTACTGAAATAACAAACAGAAACATATAATATGGCATTGAAAAGAGAAAAGCAACTAAACATGAATCACAGACCTCAAGTGTTAACAGAAACCAATTACAGTAGATTAATCTAGGAGACTAATTCTCCATTACAGAAATAAAACAAAAGAAGAGAAAATAAGACTAAAACTAATTAACTACTAACTGAGACTTAGCCAAAACTGACTAGCCCAGCCTAAAAAACTCCTTTTCATTCTGCCATAGAGCAGTTTATATACAACTTCTGAAATTCAAGGCCTCGCGAGGCGAAGCAATCGCTCGCGAGACGAATAACACGAAAGGTCTGCAACTCTTGGTCTTCTCGTGAGGCGAGCATATCTTCGCGAGGCGAACTCTTCAAATTCCCAACTGCAATGCCCGTGGCCTTCAACACGGGCAAGCCGTGATCGTCTCTGACTATTCATGGTTGGATGACTCGCGAGGCGAGCCATTTCTTCGCGGGGCGAACCAGAGACCTTGCATTTTCTTGGAACAGTCAGCTTCGGGTCGCGAGGCGAATGCTTCTCGCGGGCGAAACTCCAGAATTATTCCTTTTTATTAACCTGAAAACAGAAAATAAAAGTAAATACTTTATTCACTCTAAATCAACTAAATTAACTTAAAAACAATTTACAGACTCAAAATATTACTTAGAGACAATCAAGTCTAATTTGAGTAAAAATGATATAAAATAAGCACAAAGCCAAGGTCTTTACTAGTTATAAAACCAGTCAAACAGAGGCTCATCAGAAATCATCCATTAAGAGTCCTAATTGCACTAAATCATAATTAATTTCATAAAAACATACCCAAATTCAAATAAAATCAAATTGGGGGTTTAGGGCTCATTATTAAAATTTAGGGGAAACTCAGAATAATGAAATTGGTTTAGGGAAACACAAACTCATAGTCCTAATCTCATAAAACAACCTTAAATTTCAAGATTAAAATCTAAAATCAAAGGGTTAGGGTTAGGGTTTCAAAAAAATCAGATTTGGGGTTTTGAATCTGAGACACAAGAGAGGGTTTTAACTCACCCAAGGAAGAAGATGAAGTTGTGGTGGCTGTTGAGACCTCCGGCGTGGCGGCGGACGGCAGCGACGGCGGTCACGCGGCAGATGATGGTGGTAGTTCTTTTCTGTAACCATTGATAGCCAAAGAGAGAGAATAAGTTCAAGGAAAGAAGAAATAGGGATTGAAGAAGGTGGAAACCACCCTTAACAGTGGCCGGAGTTCTCACCACGACGGTGACGACGCACTGCACACAGCCGAGACCGGGATGAGCGAGCCAGCCGGAACGCGTGTTCGCGTGGCTGTCCTCTCCTCGGCGAGCAGCGGCCGGACGACGTCCCTGTGGTGGCGACGTGTGGCTGGTCGGGCGGCACTCGGCGGTGGCTGGTTGTGAAGAGGAGAAGAAAGATGGAGGGAGGTGGAAGAAAAAGAAAGAAGAAAGAAGAAAGAAAGAAACAGAAAGAAAAGAGAAAATGAGAGAAAGAGAGTGTCGAGAAAGAGAGAGAGAAAAAAGTGAGAACTTAAGTTTTTATACTGATTATTTAGTAATAGATACAAAATGAGTGATAAATATTAGACCTAAAATAAACATGTTTTTACTTTTTAGAATCTAAAAATAAAGATTGATAAAGATATGTTTTCGAAATTCAAGTTAGAGTAAAGATTAATAGTTGAACTGATCAACTAAGAAAATACTCAGTCCAAAATTTAATCTCCGATAAATGTCAAACCAAAATATTTTTAACTCTAAAATTAACTAGAATAGGAATATGAAAATGTTTTTGTCTTAATCATATTATTTAAAATATTTTTCTGTACTGGTGTAATAGTGACAATAACGTAAATTATTGTCTATTAAACGTGCATTCACTGAAATAAGTCAGTGCTAACGCACCTAATAAAATAATTTAAAAAGAGTAATTTAATTACTCAAACTAAACCACATAACATAATAAACATAAACATCCAAATAAAATAATTAATCCTAGGTGTAAAAACTAGGGTGTTACAATATTTCTATCTTTCGAGGATACTGTTGGCAACATATATAATAAAGAGAGTGATTTTACCTTTTGATGGATGATTAATAAACAAGGTGTGATCTGATTAACCTTGAATGCAATCCTTACTTTTGATTGCTTGTTTGTATCAATCAATCCACACCTTAGGTGATTATTTGAGGTTGTATAATACTTTTTCAGTTTGCACACCTTGTTAGCATTGACCTATTTCTCAAACGCAAGAGGAATTTCCATTTAGACTTCTTCTTCTAGGCCTCTATTTAGGAAGACATTCTTAATGCCTAATTAATGAAACAACCAATCCAGATCCGACACCAAGGATAGAATGACTCTGTCTATTTGGTTTTATTCTGGTTGCAACAGTTTTTTGGTAATCAATCTCATAAGTTTGAATGTAGTCTTTTGTGACAAATCTCGTCTTATATCTATCGATACTCCTTCATGTGGGTGGTATTCATTGATCATACTTATATTTCCCTTGGTGTATTCCTACACAATCCAATAAAACAAGTTAAAAACATTGGCGATAAGATTTGCACTCTTTTAAAAACAATTGCTATCACCCAATTTTGATCCACAAAGAATTGGAAAAACAATATATGCATTTACATCGGTTGTTGATATGTTCAGATGTTGGTAATTTGTCTTTCTCTTATTCCTCACAATAGCCAACTTTGATACTTTCCTTGTTAATCAGAGACAAGCTTCATGTGCTACACGTAAAAGACTACGAATGTCACCTAATGACTCCTTTGTTTGATTGTTGTCAATGCAAATCACAATATTGCTTGTTTTTGTCTTGCCTTTATAACATGCGTGATTATTAGGGTTTACTATAGCCATAGGACGTACTTTGTGCATGCAATACACAGAGAGAAAAATCACCCACAACCTCAAACTCTGCAGCAACTTCAGAACCTTGGGAAACTCTTTGCATAAACTATTAAACATTTGCATCTGAGGCTACAACTACTCCACATCATACCAACTTTTGATGTATGCATGTTTCCTTATGCTTTTACTTTATCTTGGCAAAGTATATTTTAATGGCATTTCCTTCATCTTTTCTTATGCAAGAATAGCAAGTGAGTGTCTACACATAATACCTTTAAACACATACAACATGCATTGGCATCAAACATCATGTTAATTTGTTGCGATCAAACACAACATATTGTTATACCATCTCCCATAACACATCATAAGTACAAATTCCATCCCGAACACACTAAAGAAATAGAACAATTCATTTCCCCCCAGAATTTAACTTGAACCTTATTAAACTTCACATGAGTGTACTCTCATTGGAATTTTCTTTCAATCATAGAGTTTAATCCACAAGCAAAAGTATTGTTAAAAGATGAAGAATCTATCTCAAATTTCTTTTCTACCTTATCATGGAGGCCATTACCATACTATACTATAGATTGTTGTAGAGATAAGAGATGTTGTTGAGTTTATATACCCATAAAAAACATGTATGCTCTTGCTCCTCCCGGTGTCATTCCAACCAAAAATCCTTCTTTAAAAAGATCAGGACCCATCTATACCGCTCACTATACAACCTACTCTACCATCCATTGTCTTGAAGGCCAAATTAATGGATGAAAGCAACACTTTCCTTCAAATCCAACCTTTATCAATGAATCATATACCATATTTTTATTACAAGCTTAACACTTTTTGGTAAATAATGTTTGCAGTCTGGTAAATTGCTTTCCATATTCTTGCTAGCTGCTTAACTGTAAAATAGTCTAGGTAATTTGGATTATAGGCCATTTAGAATTTAGTTATTTTTGTTTAGTAGAGATGTGGAACATACGAGGGGAAAATGGAAGGAAATAAGTATTTAAGGAAGAGGGGGTCTGAGAGGCAGAGATGTATATAAAAACAAGAGGAAGTAGTACCAATGAGGATCGAGAGAAGGAGAAATACAACCTCAGGAACAAATTCAATTCATAAATCATCTCTCTTTCTCTAAGTACTTATCAATCCTTAAATGGGAAAAGCCAACTTGATAACCAAGAAATCCTAAATGACTAAAAACCTTAAACAAACCAATTTATTAAAAGTATCATAATAACCACAAAATACAAGATCCAAATTACATTGATTCCAAACTATATCTTGCCTAAAAGCCAATGTGAAAAGTAGATCAATCTTTCATTCATTGTCTTAAAGTATGGTACACTAAATGTCCTACACTAAATGGTATATTCGGATTGCAGTTCCTAACTTTTAGTGTTGAAATTTTCACATGGGAAATAAAATAGGAATCTTCTTTTCAGATTGGAAGTTAAATTGCAATTATCCAGTGTAGGATCTACTACACCATTCTGCAGCCATTATATTAATTTGAATGATTTTAACGTTGGAGAATAATTGGTATGCCCTATGATGTTTGATTTGAAATGAATAATTTCATTTATGCACAATAGGTCCTTGTTGTCATATTCTTCTACTCTCTGTTGGCTCCTTCTCCTCCACTTATCCTTGCTCGGTTGTGTTTTCTCTCTCAGGTTAGTTCTCTGAACACTCAGTGTAATGTATTATGTGAATTATCGTCTTGTTTGGTAGTGGAGAGCTGAGCTCAATAGGATGTGATCTTGTCTGATTGTATGCTGATAATTTAATGTTTATGCATGTGTTTGTCAATATGTGTTGTTTGTTAGTGGAGAGTGGAGCTCAATAGGATGTGATCTTGTCTAATTGTATGCTGATAATTTAATGTTTATGCATGTGTTTGTCAATATGTGTTGTTTGTTAGTGGAGAGCGGAGCTCAATAGGATGTGATCCTGTCCGAAAGGCGGGATGCTGGTTGTGTGCTGATAATTTAGAAATTATGCATGTGTTTGACAATTAATCGCTACTTGTTAGTGGAGAGTGGAGCTCAATAGGATGTTTGCTACAATATTTAATCTAAGTTTGTATTGATTTACGCTGAAATTTATATAAGCTCAACAATGTTGCAATATTTATAGGTTAATGGTTTTATTTTCTGTTAGAGTTAATAATTAATTTACGAAAGCCTTAGTTTCCTATTTGAGATTCAATATTAATGAGCATGCGTAACTTATCAAGGTATGCATGCTCATTGTGGGACAGTTTGGGAAAAAACCTTTTTCACACTCGTACAATAGTCATTTCAATGTTCAAATGCCTTAAATACTTGTTGAAATCTCGGTCTGATGCATTTCCTTTTGTTCTCCTGGTGCATACTTGATCGCGGTGATTCTGACCTTGCTCGAGTCGTGTAACTTGGAGACCGATGGGAAATGCTGCCGAAATTTTGTCAAGTATAAGGTATTTGAATATGGGAATAACTATTAGTAGCCGAGTGTGGCAAAGGTTTCTTCTCGAATGGGATAGGTTCATACCTTGTCATAAGAACGAGATTGATGGAGTTATTGGAATGCACCGTAATATATAAGTGTTATTGTAGGATTGGTCAGGCTATTTAATTGCCAGCAATGGATATTCCGGAGAATCGGAAATGGATGTATCGTAGGTTGGATCGGAATAAACGTCTTAGGGAAGAGTATAGAGTTGGAGTGGGTGAGTTTATAGAGTTTGTTGTTAGCCAGGATAGATTTATACGGCTGGGCGGTGATCAATTGAGGTGTCCTTGCAAAAGATGCAAGTGTCAATCTTTCAAAAGTGTAGATGGAGTTGTAGCCGATCTTTATGAGAAGGGCTTCATGCCTGATTACTATTTGTGGAGTAACCATGGTGAGACGTTGCCTGACTTAAACCCGATTGTGGCTGAAGGTTCGTACTATGGAAGTGGTGACGGGAGGGAAGAATTGAATCCATACGAGCAGATGATAATGGATCATGCTGGACCATCGGTTGGTGTTGTACTAGAAGAAGATGGGGGAGAAGATGGTGGAATGGGTTCCCAATACATAGAGGTGAATCCGAATCCCGAAGCTCAAAGATTCTATGATATCTTGAGTCTTGCCACGATCTCCATTGTGGGAAGGATGTCGGGAGTACACGGAGTTGTCGATGTGCATGGAATGGTTGAGTATCAAATCTGACTACAATATGCAAGAAGGTTGTTTTAATCGCCTCACCAGGTCAGTGTCCAAGGCGTTGCCAGAAGGCAATCGGATGCCTACAAGTTTTTATCATGCTAAGAAGTCCGTGAAAAATTTGGAGTGCGGGTGTTTGAAAATTGATTGTTGCTTGAATGGATGTATGTTGTAATATAAGGATGATTCAACGGAATTCATAACATGTTGTCGATTTTGTGGTGCGGATCGGTATAAGACAACCACTAGGATGGACATTGAGAAGAAAATGTCGCCAAAAAAGATGTGGTACTTTCCGCTCGTGCCAAGACTTACAAGATTGTACTCTTCGATGGCCACTGCAGCTCACATGAGGTGGCATAGTGAGCATGAGAGGGAGCAAGATATCTTGTGTCATCCATCTGATGGAGAAGCTTGGAAGCATTTTGATAGGGTTCATATGGCATTTTCGCAGGACCCTCACAATGTCCTATTGGGGTTATCTGCTGATGGATTTAATCCTTTTGGGCAGTCTGGAAAAGCATACTCTTGTTGACCGGTTATCCTGACTCCGTACAATCTTCCCCCGGGGATGTGCATGAAGCGGGAGTTTATGTTCCTAACAGTCATAATTCCGGGTCCGTCTAATCCAAAAGGTAAGATTGATGTGTACTTGCAGCCGCTGATAGATGAGTTGACAATGCTGTGGAATGATGGTGTGTTGACATATGACGTATCTTTGAGGCAGAATTTCATCATGAAATCAGCTTTAATGTGGACGATCAACGACTTTCCTGCTTATGGGATGATGTCGGGTTGGATGACCGCGGGGAAGCTTGGATGCCCAATATGTATGGAGCGATCGAAGGCATTCACGCTTAAACACAGTCGAAAGATCTCATATTTTGATTGTCATCGTCAATTCCTTCCGGAAGATCATCCTTATAGGCGGAACAAGAATGCATTCAAGAAGCGTTGTGCGGAGAGAACACCGCCTCCACCACGTTTGACTGGTCCTAATGTATGGCGCAGCAGTACAAGATTTACCGCGTCCATGAAACCCAAGGAGAACATATTCCTGATTATGGCGTCAACCATAATTGGACAAAACAAAGTATATTTTGGAGGTTGCCGTATTGGAGGACGCAGCTACTCCGTCACAACATTGATGTCATGCATACTGAGAGGAATGTGTTTTTGAATGTGTTTGACACTGTGATGGACATCAAGGGGAGGACAAAGGATACAAATAAAGCCCGATTGGACCTGGCTAACATTTGTAATCGGAAGGAGCTTGAGTTGCAAGACGGTGGTCGTGGCAGACTTATCAAACCGAAGGCAAGTTATACACTAAGCAAAGCACAGAAATTGGCCGTCTGTAAGTTGCAGAAAGAGTATAGGTGGGACTTAGCTTTAGAGGCTCTCGTCAGGGACATATTTGAGCATAAAGGCTCACTGGTCATGAAGAATCTGATGAACAAGCTGAGGAAGGGTCAGAATAAGGGGAGGTGGGTGGATCCTGAGATCAAGAGGCAGCTGGACCAGTACTGGGCTACTGAGAAGTTCCAGGAGATCCAGGCCACAGCTCGGCGTAATCGAGCTTCTGATGGTGGCGCATGTTCTTGGATCGGTGGGTCTAAATCAGCCGCCGCCCACTACGATGAGCTGGTAATACATTAAACTTTTGACTTAATATACTATTTAATTAATTAGTTTTCATTTTTAATTATTCTTATGAATTTAATATTATATTATTCTGTGCAGAAAGCACAGAAACAGCGGGCCCCGACTGCTATGGAGTTGGTGGAGAGGACGAAGAAGTTGAAGTCGGGGACATGGGTCAACGACAAGGCCCGTAACTATGCTTTAAGCAAAAAATTAATTTAGTGTTTACTTGTAATTTATTATAAATGATTTGTTAATATTGGATATAATTTTAACTAAATCTCTTCAACTATACTTTGGAGGTGGGCTTCAACGAGAAGAAGGACGATGCCATATCACGTGCCTCACAGTCACAAGATGAGGCTTTGATGGTGATGGTTGCTCTCCTGTCTCATCGACGATAATGCCATTTATTTGGAGGTCGTCGTGGGCAGGAACAAGAAGGGTACGTGTATGGCCTCGGACACCCGGGAGCCGAGTTCATCTCTTCATCGTCCAAGACGCCTTCTCCTTCTTCGCGCCGATACCGTCCCCTCGGGAGCAGTTCCACCAAATGCAGACACCATCACGCAGGCAACGGGAGCTTCGGGAGAAGAGCGAGAGAGAGCAGCGGATGGCGAACCAGATTGCACATAAAAGAAAACCAGATGGCTAACGTTTAAAGAAAACCATAAATAAAAATTTTATTTTAAAAATTTAATTTTTTTAAAAAATAATAACCAGTTTAGCGACCGAATTGGAAACCAATAATTCGGGCCGCTAAACTGTATTTCACATTTACTGAGATGAGGTATAGCGACCTAAAATCCGTCGCTAATATAGGTTAACAATAACCAAAATTAGTGACCGAATTAGCGACCAGATTATCGGCCGCTAGAAATGGTTACCCCAAAAATGCGACCAACCTAATAGCGACCGATTATTATTATTTAGAGACCGAATTTACGTCGCTAATTAGCTAATCGAAATAATATTTCGGCCGCTAAAACCTTAGCGACCAGGTATTCAGCTACCACCATAAATCGGTCTCGATTCGGTCGCTAAAACAAATAGCGACCGATTTACATGGTTTAGCGACCAAAAAATTACTGGCCGCTTAAACAATTGTTTTTTTGTAGTGTAGATATTTTGAAATTTAATCATGACAAAGGTGAGTCATAAGTGGTGACTCACCCTACTCACCACAACCATGTGACATGTGTCCCTCGGTGGCCGTGTCCTAGTTCGGTCTCTCGTAGTTCCGTTTCCGACTTCGTTATTCTCCCGATTTAGGTTTTACGCCCGAATCGAGTATAATAACATATTTATTTTGAAAAGGTTAAAAATAACTTATATCATTGGAAATGATATATAAACGCTATCCATTTCGTTCACGGGTCAAAATTAGGTTTTTTGATCAGTAAAATCTTACTGTCAGTGAAAACGCAGACCGGGTTCCGTCTGAATTTTCAACCAAAAATTTCACCGTATACTTATAAAAGTAAGTATGATATGAACCAAATGCTGCAACAAGTATTCATTTCTCTAGGTGTTTTCTATTTTCTATCTTCCCTTTCCTTTCTTAATTTCTTATAATTTATTCCATCGCAAGACGAGTCAACGATCCCTCCAACTTTCGTCCATCGCTCTAAGAAGATGGGGTTTATGTTCATCTTTCTTTCTTTTTCTTTTTTGATGTTCTGTTGTTTCTGATGATGTTTGTAGGTTGACTTGGTTTTCACAGTTCACATTCGCTGACGAAGAGTATGTAACTATGTATTATCTTTGTTACTTTTAAGCTATTGATGTTTTGGATTTGGTAGTTCTCATAAGCTATTATGCACACAAGGTGTTCGAGAAAAAAGAGAAAAATCATCATATAACCTCTTTCTTATAAGCACTCTATATTATGTTTGTTGAATTGCCTCGGCAACCATACGGATGCTCTTTGTTTGTGATAACTATGTTGTACGTGGCTGAAGCTTTCATTGTTTTTGTCTCTTTATAACATGCATCAAATTGGTGCAGGACCTTGCCCGAGAATACATGACCAAAAGTTGAAAGAAAGGTAATTTAATAAATTTATCATTTATAATTTAGTGTTTTGTTGATTAACATTATGAGATTTCTTATGGTGTGCTGCATGGATCTTCCCACTGCAATTATATCTGAATAAAGCAATAAGAAAACACTTATGTTTCTGATTCTTAAACACGTCCACTAGAACATTTAATTTTATTTTATCTTTTAAAATTTTAGGCAGATTCTATTACAAAATTGTAGTATTTGTAGTCTTCTATTTAAGTATTCAAGATAGTGTTTGTGTTGTGTAACTACGAAAAAGAGAAAATTATCATATAAATAACCCAATTTCTTATAATTACTCTATATTATGTTTGTTGAATTGCCTTAGCAACTATATTCATCCTTCTTTATTATTATTTTCAGTTATTATTCATTTATTCCTCATTTTCATGACCCTGTTATTTTTTACACCAGTTAGGCATTCATTTTCTTAGTCTCAATCACTTTGTATATGCTTCGGGTGAGTTTTTTTTTTTTATCTCCTTCTCTTATTATCTTTTATTAACTTTCTTAAATGTTTTATTTTCGATTTCTTTATTTTTTATGGTACAGTATTTATTTTTTGTGGCACTTAGTATTTGTGTTTTTTTAAGGTTTCCTTCTTTTTTGGTAGTAAATCGCATCTTGCTCCTCTTCTCTCGGGTAGGTTCCTTCTTTCTGTTTTTTATTTGTTTGCATTTTTGATATGTTAGAAATGGTGTAACGGTGTTTTTTTATTTTTGTTTCTCTGTCTTACTTTTTATACATTAGTGCCATGCATTATTTAACCCATTTTTTATTTTTTATTTTTATTTTTTAGAGTAATAATCTGTTTGGATTTATAATTGGGGATATTTTTCATAGTACGGTTGAAGGAAAGAATATTATGGTCATGGTCTTTCAGCTTCATGCATAAGCTGTAATTACTTATGAAACAATCACAAGAATAAAGCTTCAAAGCATCATCAATGTCTTATTATATAAACTCAACTTAAAATCAAACTGAGATTTGATCATTTCATTCCTGGAAGGATTAGACGGGGGTTGAGTGAACACTAAAAAATACTCACTCCGATCCATTTCTATGGTAAATTTATTTTTGTTTTTTTGATACAAAACAATGGGTCTTTTGTAAACCCAAGATACATTTGATAATTTTTTTCCATATATACCCTTATACTCCCTACTTAAATTCAATCAATATTCCCTACTTAAATTCAACCATAAATGCTATTACTTGTTTCAAAACAAAAGTCATATGAATGCACTTTTTTTTTACCAATAAATGTCCACATGTGGAGTAACAAAGCATATAAAAGGACACTTTGACGTAATGAGCATACAAAAGTAAATATGTGTTTTCAAGATACATTAATGGAAAGTGGAATGTGGAGTAAATATGGTTAGAATGTATAAATAATTAAAGATATTATAAATAAGGATAATTTGGTACAAATATAAATAAATTAATGCTTTCTTAATCTGTGTGTAGAAATCTTAAATTACCATAGAAATGGATCACTGGGAGTATTGCTTATTAAGATGTGATGCATATCTTAATGTATTGTCAATTTTGTTCGCTCTATCATTCTTGCCATATGTTTTAAATTTCAATGCTTATGGTTCCAAACCTACTCGATATATATTTTGTTTCTTTTTGCATAGGATCCGATTTAATGATAACTTATTCTAAACAATCAGAATCCTGTTTCTTTGTGTTCCGAATGTTCTAAAATGTCATGTGGTCGAGATGCAGCAACATATATTGAGTCCAATCAAACTTTTCACATTCATTGTCTTTGCACTTACCGCAATATCCTTAGATATACATCCTCTTTATCAGTTTTTTACATCATTCTTTGGGACGATAGGTTCTTATCTTTTTATTTAAAATCTAAAATATTAAGCAAGGAAATGTAATATCTACTAATAGCTAGATTTGTAACATGATTGCTGCTTGATTCCATAGTCTCCTTTTATTTGGAAAGAAATGGCAGACTTTCTGAATTTATTGAACAAAAGTTAAAAGAAAATGGACATTTAGTTATTGTGGTTTCAAAAGAAGCTTGGTAAGAAATATGTTGTTGCGTATGTGTATCCAAATGGGATAAAGCGATGCATTAGAGAAGAAGCTACTTATTGATGTTGGTCCGTGGTTATCCGACAATATCAAGGTTCTTTGTATAAGATCTCGTGTTTTTTTTTCTTTTGTTTGGATCTTGCTGAGTTTCCTTTCTTTGTTTTAATCAAGTAAGAGGGCAAGACAAGTGAAGGGTCCGTAGGAGATATATGCAGAAATTTTTGAAGACTTTTGTTGTTTCCTAGCTTAGTATTCACCGCGTATGGCTCTATTAGGACATTGGTAAAAGCCTTGAAGGCGTGGGCACTTATTGTACTCGGCCGAGGAGTAAAACCCGCCACCGAGGTTGGATACCCAATCCGATAAAGGCGGAAAAGATAAGATATTGATATCATCTTTAATGATCTTGATATTATCTCAAATAACCTTATCCTGGTTAGAAGAGATAAATTCCACAATTTAAGGAAATCATATCTCAAAGAGGATTTATGAGATAAGAAGAGTTAAATCCAGAAATATCTAAAAGATATTGACATCCTATTATAAAAGGAGGAAGACCTAAGAGTAAGACTGACTTTTAACGAACTTAGGTGAATCTCCCTTAAACGTATTAGAGAAACTAGATCGACCAAGAGACTATTAAAGAGTCCTTGTTAATGGGTATTCATCGCATACAAGATTAGGGGATTGAGATCAGCAGTATTACCAAGGGTTGGAACCAAGAACTACGCCTCGCCTTTGATTCCCATTAGGATACGTAGGACCCATAACAATATTTTGTCAAGCCATAATCTAAAACAACCCCCATTGTTCACTCTGGTCAAACGTTCACTACGAGATTCCTAAAATCGGATCTTGGCAGGAACATTTGGCGCCCAACGTAGGATCGGGAGAAAACTTTTCTGCTTCCATAAGAAAGCTTGATGGTGACCACAACGATCGATCGGGGGAGGGGCGAACAAAGACGAACCATGTAGATCATGAGGCTTCAAACACGAGCCAGTATCGCTATAATCCCCCGCCTGCCATCAATGAAGATAACCTCACCGAGAGAGGTTATGGCATAGTTAAGGCAAACGATTGTATGAGGAGAACGAGGAGATACGTGCTCGGAATCAAAAAGTCATGCAAGAGCTCTGAGAAGGGAAAGATCAGTGATGCCTTCCGAGGAAGAGCAATCCTCACCCGAGGGTAGTCAAAAGGATCCATCGTACATACCTTCTCATCATGATACGAGTGCCACCGGTCCAAAACCAAACCTCGCCCGAGGGTTCAGGGGAGTTAAATCTCGTGCGGTAAATGACTATCCGTAAAGAAAGTGGTAATAAATTGGCGACCAGGTTGTCGCTCATGGATGACATTGATTAGGTAATCATGCCTAGACATTTTAAGACTCTTAACATTGATAAATTCAATGGCACCACATTGACCCAACCGAGCACCGTAGAATCCTTTATTTCTTCTGTTTACTTGGTGACCGATTCGAGTCATCATGTGCAAAACTTTCCAACTACTTTTGCAAGGCCCCGCCTTAACCTCGACTTCTAGGAATCTTCCACCTCTGGCCAATTGATTCCTTTGATGTGCTTATAACTAAGTTCACCGCAAAATTGCAGTGAGCCAAAAAAGCTTAAATGGCACTCCTGGCCTCGCTGGTGGATTTTAAAAACAAGAAAGAATGAATCAACTTAGAGATTATATGACCAGCTTTGGTGCCAAAAATTTTAATTCCAAATATGAGCTCGAATCGTCTATATCTGACAGACATGGTTTAAGTCGAAACATTCTTTGAGTATTTATCTCGAAACGCCTTTAGATATTTTGAAGAGTTGCAGAAAAAGCCACAGGTTTCATGAACTTGGAAGAGATGGTAGAATCCAAAAGGAGAGAAAGAGGTTTTGAAGACAAGAGCTCCGTCCAGGAAAGAAAGAGATGGGGCTAATCCACAAAGGCAAAAGACCAATGAAAAGGGTTCTCGAGAGCAACCCGGTACCAATCCTATACACGCTAAACCGATCTCTGTAACCATTCTCAAGAAATGTGCAATACAAGTTACTTACCTTACCTCAGTGTCTAAAACTCCGACCAATGCAGGACAGATAAAGAGGTAAAATTGCATCAAAACTATGGTCACTCATTGAAGAATGTAAAAAGACTTAGGAAAAAAATTGAGGAGTGGATACAAGCAGGCCGTGTCGCCTGTTCGTTTGCCGAGATGATACTTGAGATCTAACGGCTGGTCGACTACGAGGGAGACGCGGTATGAAAATAGTGTCGAGATAAAACCAGCAAGGGAATAATCAAACAGAGGGTGAACAATCGGGGCTCTAGAAGAAACAAAAGGAGGAGTCGTAGGGTCATCAATAAAATCTCAAGAGGATTTAAGGTGGAGGAACAACGAGTTCAACTCTCGGCAGATCTTCTAAAAGCCATTCGATATGTAAACATGGTATCTAGAAAACCTACAAGGAACGAGACCTCCCATGCTTTCTCGATGATGACTTCCAAGGCTGGATCCAAATCAAGATGACCCCATGGTGATAATGGTGAATTAGCCAACTTCTGCCATACGAACACTTGTTCATCAGTGGGAAGCTTGACTGATATTTTATATCTGGCTACCTTCAAAAACCGGAATTCCATAAAAGCGATAAACGAAAGGTGAATGCAAGCTAGTAGGGTTCACTGAGAGCAAGTAAAAACCGAGGTTATATAGACCTCTTAACGACTTTGGAGAGGGAAAACTCTCTGAGCCGTATCGATATGTTATTTGTGGATGCCAAAGCCGTCAGACAACATCCTTTATTGGAAGACCACGTTGAATGAATCTCTGGTGATTGTCTCCCCTACACCTTTCATTGAAGTTCTTGGCGATTTGGAGATAGTCTCTTGTCCGGAGCTGACCAAAGGATGGCTGGCAATGCTATGTGGATAGTCCGAAGGTTACCCGACCCGAACATTACAAGAATGTCGTAAGATAAAGCGGAAGTAGTGAGCTCGGGCGCGGCTTAAGCCTCAGCAGCCTCGGTCGCATGTTTGAACCGCTCCAAGGGATGTAGATGTACGAGTCCCCAAAGAACCAACAGGTCTTTAGAAAAGTTCCAACTGGGAGCCCAAGGCTAACAAAGGTACCAAGGTCGGCACCCAGCTCCGACCTCGCTCAAACAACGATTTGGCATTTTAAAAGAATACCGATTGTTTGCTTGGAGACATTGATATGCATCGGCATAGACCTCCGATTTTCCGTGCCGTAGGTTCCTATATGTCTCAAGCCAGCCCCTTAGCTTAGAGAAAAACAAAACTTGGCGAAGAAAGTTGCCAAGCAATGGGAGACTACCAAAATTGGTCAAGCAAATTTCATCGTAAAGGTGAAATACACTTTACTTGGCTAGACAATGTGGTGTTAGTTAGAAAACGATGGTAAGTGGAGAATGTGCACCGATTACAGATCTCAACAAAGCGTAGGTCCAAAGGACTTATCCTCTTCCCAACATTGACAAATTGGTAGACGGAGCTTTTGTGTGGTACAGATTTTGTCCTTCTGGACGCATATTCATTTTGTAAGCAAATAAGATGTATCCACCCGATGAATAAAAAATGGCATTTATGACTGGTTTTGAGGCAAACTACCTTACTAGGAGTAATGTCTTCGGTTTAAAAATGTTGGTGCAACATATCAAAGGCTTATGGACAAAGTCTTTGTTAACCGGTGAGTTAAAGAACCTAGAAGTATATGTTGATGATATGGTGGTAAAGTCCACGAGACCCGACGCAACACTTCAAAGCACCTCCAAGAAATTTTTAGCTAGACTAAGAAAGTACAACATGAGGTTAAATCCGGAAAAATGCTCCTTTGGTGTACAAGTGAGAAAGTTCTTAGGATATATTGCTAACACTTAGAGGAATTGAACTAATCCGATAGGAGGCAAAGTTGTTTTTGAAATACTTGAGCCCTCGTATTGTGAAAGAAATTCAGAGGTTAGCAGTCGATTAGCTTCTCCATCCTCGCTTTCTCCCATCAAGTAGAAAAAGTAAAACCCTTGTTCTAGCTAGCCAAGACCAAAAGGTTCACCCGGATGAGGGAGTTTGAGAAAGCCTTTGAAGATATGAAACTTTTCTAGCCTCTCCCCATCCTAACCCAGGTCCATAACTGACAAAGATGCGTACTTGTATTTATCTTCACAATGATTATGCTATCAGTGCAAGAAATCCAGGAAGAAAAACAATAGATGTCATGCACACATTGTAGGGAATATGAAAATATTGAATACGGTAACAAGTAATTGGAAAACTATCGCTTAATCGTAGCAAATGAGTTACTAAACTTACTTCGACTCCAAAGTTATAGTCAAAACAGATCATCCAATAGGGTGTTCTGGAAACTGATCTAGCTGGACAATGATAGCTTGGTCGAAGAAATTGTCGAGTTTGGTTTTGGAATAGAAGCAGGGATGCGTGAAATCCAATCCTCCCGACTTCATTGTCGAGCCTCTCTTCTAAGCCGAGGTCAGGATCCTTCATATGGCTTCTATATGTTGATGGTTCATCTAGCTAAAGTACGAAGATGGAATAATTTGAAGGTCTTACGATGATCTAAACCTCGAACAATCTTTTAAAAGTTTGGGGTTTAATGATTGAAACAATCGCTAGAATATTTGATGCCACTTTATTGCGAGAAGATGCTAGCTAAAGAGGTTGGAGTCAAAGAATTAAAATGCGAGTGACTCCAACTGTAACACGACAAGTCCAGGGTGATTATCAAACAAAGTATCCCCAACTAACTAGCCTATCTCTCCCGGATTAATAGTCTAATTTTTGAATTTGATCATTTTACTATTGAGCATATACTGGGAGGAAAATTCGAGTAGATTTGTTGTCTAGTTGTCTAGCACCAAGAAACGGCCAGCTAAGAACTTTCATTCAGGAGAATCCTCCTCGAGCCCAAGGCATAAAGTGCCATGTGATAATGGCCAGGAGCCTTGCTGGTCGTGGTTGGATGACACCAATTTAGGAATATTTAGCCTCGGCAAATTGCCCTGATGACCTTAAGGGAGGCGAGGAGGTCGTCTAAATCTTGCCCATTACACCATCGAAGATGGAGAGCTATCTGGAAAGAGCATTCTCCATCACAGTTACTAAAATGCATAGCAAAGGAGAAAGTCAGAAGTCGTAAATAGACGAGATGCCAGCGAGGAATCACATGTAATGCATTCAGGTGGGCGTCTCTGAAAATAACGGGTCCTCAGTGAGGTTTCATGGCCAGGCAATGAGATTGGATTGTCTTTGCCGGACTAGCAGGTGTGAGCCTTATCAGTTCGCCAATGTACGAGTTCAGTGAAAAACTCAGATTTCCGTGTTCTCGTCGTGGCACTTTACTGTGTGGGATTGATATAGTCGGTCATTTCCCAGTTGCTAAAAGGTCAAGTCAGTTCTTCTTTGGTAGGAGTAGACTACTTCACTAAGTGGATTGAAGCGAGAACCATTAGCTACCATCACGGCTAAAAAGGTTCATAGTTTTGTATGGGAAAACATCGTATGCGAGGCATGGCACTCCGCATGCAATTGTCACGAGGATATTGGAAAGCAATTCCGCAGGTAAAGGGCTTAGAGAGTTCTACTCCAACCTCGGGAATCTAACATAAAGTGACCTCGAGTTGAGCATCC